>PVIU01013362.1:0-56250 GCA_004026605.1 Ondatra zibethicus | reverse complement strand
CACTATGCAGAGTTAAACATTTATTAGATGGGTGATGGAAAGAGAGACAGAGAGAGACAGGGAGATAGAGGGAAGGGGGGAGAGGGGAGAGAAGCAGCTGCTGCTCCCGTGAGAGCGGAAGAGGAAGAGAGGCCGAGAGTTAGGGTCAGAGGCTGGAAGCTGGGAGTGGGCGTGGCCAATAAGAGGCCAGACACTACAGCCAGAACCTGGAAACAACCTAAATGCCCCTCGACCGAAGAATGGATAAAGAAAATGTGGTACATTTACACAATGGAGTACTACACAGCAGAAAAAAATAACGACAGCTTGAATTTTACAGGAAAATGGATGGAGCTAGAAAACATTATTTTGAATGAGGTAACCCAGACACAGAAAGACAATTATCACATGTACTCACTCATAGGTGGTTTTTAAACATAAAGCAAAGAAAGCCAGCCTACAAACCACAATCCCAGAGAACTTAGACAACAATATGGACACTAAGAGAGACTTACATAGATCTAATCTACATGGGAAGTAGAAAGTATAAAAAGACAAGATCTCCTGAGTAAATTGGGAGCATGGGGACCTTGGGGAGGATTGAAAGGAGGAGGGGAGAGGCAGGGAGGGGAGCAGAGAAAAATGTAGAGCCCAATAAATATCAATTAAAAATGTATAAAAAAGCAAACAAAAACAGAAAGAAAAGCAAAGAAAAAGAGAGAGATTATTTCCTTAGTGAGTATTCACACAGAAGGCCTTGGAACCACCTCGCTGACAAACCTGTGTCCTCTTCTGTAAATGGCCATTGACTCACCCAGATAGCAGGGAAGCAATGACCAGAGTGAGGCTCTCGCTATGTCTTCCTGCCCCTGAGTCAGAGATTGACAGCTGGAGCTCCTTGGCTGCCCAGTCACCTGGGGCTCTGAAAACACCTGAGTCCTGGTCTCATGGTCCTGTGCAGGAGAGGGAAATTGGGTCTAAACCCGGCTGTGGCATTTCCATGTCACTCAGCAACACGGGTCTCAACTGGGGCTGGGACCTGGGCTCATTCTTGGTCCAGGATGTCTTCTGATGCACATATCTCCAGGTCCCTTCAAGCATCCCCTCCCCCTCCGCCTGCTAATCTGTTGTCTTCCCTCTCTGTTTCCTCCCTCCACAGTCTTTGTCTGCACCTCTGTCCATCTTCCTGACTCTATTCAGCCAACTAGCCAGACCTTTACAAGCAGGCAGGGCTGCCCTAAGTGTAACCTCCCTGGAGATCTGCTGTGTGAACTGTGGCCATAAGCAAATAAATGTGTCTCCAGACCTCTTAGCAAAGCAACCTTCAGGCTACTATTAACCCATTTTACAGATAAGAGCCCCAAGACCCAGAAAGGCTATAAAACAGATCTGGGATTCAAAACAGCAGCTTTAGTCCCTTCCCCCACCAGGCTCTGTTGTCCAGAAACCTTGTCCTGTGGCAATCGATCCATTACAATGGTCAACACTCCAGCAACCCCAAGCTGGAGCCACTGCATTCCTGTGGACCAGGAGAGCCAGGCCTCTTGGAATTGCTTCCAGCGGAGACAAGTCCAGGCAAAAAGCTGAGGAGGCCAAAGCAAACCTAGTGAGTTAGGTATCTGAAAGGGTGACTGGGGACAGACCAGTTGGCTGAGTCAAGGAAGCCAGCAGCACAACCCTACTAGGGACCTCAGTGGCAAAGCCATGTCCCCAGGGCCATCTAGTTCGACCCCAACTCCAGTCCCTGTCAATGAAAGAGACCCCCCCTTTCTCTCTCTGACCACATAATTTGGTCTTTTACTGTCCCCAGATGTAGGAAACAAGAGAAAGGGCCCCAGAATGCTCGCAAGGACTTGTGGGCTATTCGTTCATCAAGTCGGGACATGGATGCAGAGAAGTGGTTTACCCACAGCTAACCAGCTAGTACAGTGATTTACCCACAGCTAACCAGCTAGTACAGTGGTAGAGCTGGGAACTGAACTCCAGTCTGCCTGATGCTGAAATCCAGCTCTCCAGCCATGCCTGCCCGGGAAGTGGGGAATGGTTGAGGAGAGGACAGGAGGCTCAGGTCTTCAGAGGGACATCCTGTCAGATGTCTCCATGACACCAGGGGCCACCCTTCATTTGGCAATGAGAGGTTAGCCCTGGGCACCTTGGGGTTGAAATCATTTTGCCAGAAAAGAGAGAAAGAAGAAGGAAGTAAAAATTTAGAAAGCCCAGTCGGCCTCTCAGCGGATAAGCAGACTCGTAGAGGACAGTCGGCCTCACAACGGACAGTCGGCCTCGGAGAGGACAGTCGGCCTCACAGCGGACAGGCAGGCTCACAGCAGACAGCCGGCCTCTTCACCCACCATTGCTGAGCCACAGGCTAAGATGGAAAAGCGGGTGGTGGCTGGGTGCTAGTATCATTGCTGGCATCATTCCTTCACTCGCAGGCTTTTGTCAGGCCCTAACCCCAACTCGCTGTACTCCCAGCCTGAGGCCAGGCCACTGGACCAGCAGGATCCAGCTGAACACAAGCTAGTCCCAAGGCTCCAGACAGACATATCAAGAGGCCGGGGATACACATACACCTAATGATTAGACTGCTTGCCTGCCATGCCAATGGCCTGGGTCAGATCGCAGGCAGTTGGAGTTTGGGTTGTGTTACAGACATGTACAAAGGTGACCAGCTCTGTGCTGGACAAGGGGCAGACTGTAACCTGAGGTGGTGTGGTCAGAGAGGCCTTTCAGATGGCACTGGGGTACCCTGCAGAGAAGTAGGCACCAGCTGGGGAGGCAAGTGGGATTGGCAGGTGCCACGGCCGGGACAAGCAGAGAATGGCTTCTTTGGGAAACTAAAGGGGGCTTGGCATGGGGAAACCTAGGAACAGAGGAAGCATGGCTTCTGAGCCCAGGCACTCAGGATAGGAGATGTTGGGCACTGAGCTGAGGACACTTGGCAGAGGAGGAAAACGAAGGTCAGGGAGTTTCCATGGTCCTTCCTGGACCAGACATCTAACAGCTGGCACATCCATGGCTCAGGGATAGGGCAGCTTTCTGATCTGGTGTTATGCGTGAGTGTCTCAGTATGCAGCCAGGTAGAGGCTATCTAGAGTTGGAATATAATGGTGATGGCTGTGAGGCTATGTGCCCACTGTGAACATAACAAGACCTTGCCATGCCCTCTGCACTACACAGGGATGGCAAACAGCCATTTGCTTCTTGGCCAGTGTTTGTGGTCCCCTGACTGTCTGAAAAACGCTCCTGACCCATCTCCCCCCATTTCTAAGCACATACAGTGTGCATTCATCCAGTGTACCCAGAGTGCCCTGGGCTTGGGAGGGAGGATAGCGAACGACAGGGCCAGGCAACGCATCTCGAGGAATTGTATATGCAACTGGGTGACTGACATCAGAGTCGCTGAGGAAACGTGGCTGATGAAGGGGAAGACCATGGTTTCCCGAGAATAGAGGATGTTGACTTGAGTGCTTCAAAGAGGGCTTCCTGGAGGAAATGCCCTCCAGTGCGAGAGCGGCAGGAGGAAAGGTTATATACAGGCAGAGATGAGCAGTCAGCAGCCGCACTTCCTCTGACCCCTCAGTCCTGAAGAAAACTGGAAAGTTTTCTTCACTGAGCCTCAGTTTACCATCTGCACAGGAGAACTTAGACTGACGGGCTACCTTGACTCACACATCCGCTGAGCCATGAAATCAGCCATCTTCCCAGCTGTCTTGCTGCTCTGCTCCTCTGACCTCAAAGTCCCTGTGGTCACCTTGCAATCCCCCCCCCCAGCAACTTCCCGAGGGCCCTGAGAATCTGCCTGGGTTGCAAAAACCACTGCCCAGTTCCTGAAATGCCACCAACTCACTCAGGTTCCCCTAAGGCTGTTGGCTGGCCCCTCTGCTCAGGAAATGTCAGCTAAGGGACACACTGACCTGGGGTCAAGGCTCTCAGAGAGTGCCGTTTCCACAGAAAGACTGGCTTTGGTGACATCAAGACTGGGCAGCTGTCATCATCACTAGCCTGTCACGTCTCAGTTTTATCAGGCTTGGAAGTGTTCATCTGACGAAAGTGTGCAGAGTCCCTGCTGCACCCCAGAGAGACACACTGATCACAGGCCAAGCAGAAGATGTGAGCCCTAGGGTGCCTCTGCCCCTGTGGTGCTTACATCCTGCCAAAACAAGCAGTGTGGGCAAACGACCAGGTGGGTGCTACCACACCTGCTCACACTTGGTCACAAGTTAACAGCAAAAGGACTGAGGACAGAAGCTAGATGAGGGCTGAAGAGATGGCTCAGTCAGCAAAGAACTCGCTGTGTAAGGATGAGGGTTCAGGTCCCCAGCACTCCCATAAAAGCCGAGACTGGCAGTGTGTGTCTGCGATCTCAGCTGGGAAGAAAGAGACAAGTTCACTAGCCAGCAAGCCGGCCTGATTCAGATACAGGAAGAGTGGGATATCTTTGAGAATGGTGGGGCTTTCTCAGGAGCCAGGGTCCCAGAAACTCTAAAGTTGCCCAAGCTGGCCTGAGCAAATAAATGACTTTGGAGTTCTTGTATAAAGATTTGAAAAAAAAAAAAAAAGCCAGGTGGTGGTGGCGCACACCTTTAATGCCAGCACTGGAAAGGCAGAGGCCAGCAAATCTCTGTGAGTCCAAGGCCAGCCTGGTCTACAAGAGCTAGTTCCAGGACAGGCTCTAAAACTACAGCAAAACCCTATCTCAAAAAGCCAAAAAGAAAAATTGAAAAAAAAAATCCGTGGGCCATAGAGAAGAAATTTTAGAATGATAGTTATTATAGATTCATAAGTGGGAGCCTAAGAGAGAGGAACAGAACTCCTGGATAGCAGGGGGATCTCAGGAAATAGGTTACCACTGTGTTGCTAGTTAGGGACTTTTTAAAGGACATATCAGGAACTGGGGTGCGCTGTCAACCTGCTGGCCCACCAAGTGTCCGTTGCCTGTTCTGTTTCAGTCACCTAGTGGGGTGACTTTTCAACCTCCAGGCAGGTGTGTTCATTTAGGAGCTGATACAACAGGAACCAGACCCTCCTGGCATTCTTGCTTTCAACAAGGATATTCTGTCAATGGCTGCTTCTGAGTCCTCACCCTACCGGACCGCTTTCAAATGCCTGCTCATCAGTCCCATGAGCTCAGGATTCAGAGAGAGGCCGTGCTTCAACATCAGCCTCTGGCCTCCATACAAGTATTCACGCACCTACCCCAACACACAGGTGCTAAATGAGAAAGTCACAGAAGACCTTCCTCAAGAGGCTATCAGAGGGCCTGGAGAGATGGCTCAGTGGTTAAGAGCACTGCCTGCTCTTCCAGATGAACCTGGGTTCAATTCCCAGCACCCACACGGCAGCTCACAACTGTAACTCCGGTTCCAGGTGACCTGCTGGACATATGCGCAGGCAAAACACCAATACACATGAAATAAAAATAGATTACTTTAAATTAAAAACAAAAAGGCGATCAGAGCTCCCTCAGCAGGTAACTCTTGCAGAAGATCCAGGTTCATCTCCCAGCACCCACATGGTGGAATACAACTATCTGTAAGCACAGTCCTAGGTGACACCATGCCCCCTTCTGGTTCCCATGGGCACCAGACACACATGCACATATATACCCAAAACACTCAAATATATAAAGTACGTAAATCTTAAAGCTTTTAAAGAAAGAACCAAAGGAAACAAGAAAGCTATGTGATCTGGGGAACAGGCACCGGGCTTGGTGTGTGTGTGGGAGTGCAAGCATAAAAGACTAAGGCAGGCAAGCACTGTGAGCGCGCGCGTGTGTGTGTGTGTGTGTGTGTGTGTGTGTGTGTGTGTGCCTGTCTTGAGTTAAGCAGGGCTGCATACCACAATGTATTCTTTGAGATTAAGGCTTCCTATGTAGCCCAGGCTAGCCTCACAGTTGTGCTCCTCCTATCTCAGTCTTTTAAAGTCCTAGGATTATGGGCATGTGACACCATGCCCAAGGATATTTTTTGTCATGTATTTTATACATATGTGAGTGAGTATGTGTGTGTGTGTGTGTGAGAGAGAGAGAGAGAGAGAGAGACAGAAACAGAGACAGAGACTCAGAGAGAAACACTATCCCCCTTTGCCTCCCTCACCTCCTTCCTGGCACCATCAAGATAAAGAGGGGGAAATCACAGATGATTAGATGATTCTAAAGTGCAAGTAAAATAGCACCTCAGTGAGCGCATTATGCAAATAAGTAAGCACATTATGCAAATCTATGCAATTAACATCACCAATGAGGTGAAGCCTGGGGCCAAGAACCTAACTTCTTGAGTGGGAGGTGGTTCAGCTCTTGCGGGTCTCCCAGTGCCAGAAACTTCTCAGGATGGAAGAGACAGAGTGGACTAGGTTCGGGTGTGACTCAGACAGAGCTGTACATTTTATTATATGGAGAAGAGTTGGACATTGTTGCATTTTCTGGGCAAGCGTGAAAGCATTTGGCATGCGTGGCCCCTTTGTGCAGGGCTCTGGGCAGAACTCCCTCTCATTAAGAAGTCGAGTTTTGTTACCTAGTGTGGTACAGTGAACTATGGAGGGAGATGCATGGTCAGTCCTAAGTCAGGCCTGTGGTGACTGGTCTTCAGGGCTCTGTGAGTCCTGGGTCTGATCTGCTACATGCATATCCTGTGAAGTGCCGTTATTATCACCTGTCTTTTACTTGTTCTGCATCCATGTTGTTAGCTGGGTGACTCAGTCATTGGATACAGGGCCCTCATCACTTGCAGGCCTGGCGATGGATGCTGACTGTCAGCTGGGAGCTTGGCACTGGACCACAGGCCAGAAACACTTCCCTGTGGCCCTCAGCGCGGCCTCTTTGTGTGGGGATTAGGTCAAGCTTCCTTATAGCTTGGTGGCCAGGCTCCAAGACATTCAAGCAAAAGTGCATTTTTATAGCCTAGTTTTGAAGTCACACAGTGTCAAAATGTGACCACGCTCTTCTCAAAGCAGTCACAAAGGGAAGAGACACAGACCCCCACCTGCACAGCCGCGGAGCCAATGTCAAAAGGCTGCATGGAATGAGAGGTGCCCACAATTGTGGGCAGCTTCGGACAATGCCATCCACCTTACCTAGAGAGTGAGGACCCTGAAGTTGGGTCTGGGTTAGAGTCTTGCTTCTGAGACTCCAGGCCACATTAGTTCTGTCAGTGATTGCCCGAGATCCTCACAGGCCTGTGAGACCCTTTTGTGGGCCAGGTCTGTCCAGCACAACCCTGGACTTTCTTGCACAGAGAACTCAGAGCTGTGTGCCTTGGCCACTGGCCGTGAGGAGCCTTTCCTTGCAAACAATGGAGTAAAAGTCCCCGCCTACACATCTTCCTGTGACCCAGCAGCTGGCGCGGCCTTGGCGAATGAGGTAGGAAACGGTGAGGCAGACAGCTGGGAAAGTCTCCCTGGCCAGAGGGTGTGACCGCCATGAGAGCTAGAGGCTGGAGCAGGGACCTTTAGAGTACAACAAGGGAAACATTCAGGGAGATGCTGGGGCACACGGGTCATTGCTGATTCCTGAGATTCTGGCTGTCGGACCTCCAGGAAAATGGGAACCCCTGCCTAGGCCCGTGGTAAGTGGGCTAGGGCACCCTGTTGCAACCTGTTGCTGAACTCTGGCTGCAGAGGGCTTGCCAGGACCTTCTGATCTGGATGACCCTGGCCTCAGGGGGGTTTACCTGGAGGGCTGGGGGTGGTGTGGGGGCAGGTGGGTGGAGAGGATGGTATTGCTGGCCTGGGGGAATGGGACTGGCCTGGCGGTATGCTGGCCTGGGGAGTGGTGCTGGCCTGGTGGGCAGGGCTGACCTGGTAGGCAGGGCTGGCAGAGGACAGGGTGCTGGCCTGGTGGGTTTGCCTAGGGCAGGACACAAACCCATTGTGCTGTTTCAGCAGAGAATAGGATTCCCGATTCTTGGCTCTGTCGCGCTTTCTGCCTCTCTGAGCATCCTCCACGCTGCCTTATCTAAGCCGCAAACCATGATTTATAGTCTCTGTTTTCAGTGGGAGAAGTGTGGCTTACAGAGAGCACGAAAGGTTGAGCTGGAACCTCAAAGTTTGGCTGTCACACTCAACAGGGGCCTCCCTCGGAATACTGGAGCAATGGGATGTTCCCAAACTTAGTTCAGCATGCTGGAGTTTCCAGGCCACTGAACACTAGTGCTTCCAAGAGACCCGCCTGGATGTGGCTTCCTCTGCCGGGGTTCTGCGACATTGTGAGTTGTACTGGCCCTCTATCCCCAGCCATCCTGGCCTGAGTAACTGCCCCTTTGACGGAAGGGTAAACCGAGGCTGACAGGAAATCAATTCCCCCTTAAGGGTCAGGGGAAGCTGCAGCTGGGATGTGTTGACTTTCTGCCCACACCTCCTTCTCCATAGTGACTAGATGCGTGGGAACCACCGAAAGCCAGGCCAGCCAGCAGCTGTTCCTTGCAGATCAGCTGGTCAGTCTCTGTGACTCATCTTGCATCCCAGTGGCCCTGTCCTCATCTCCCTACACAGCCTTGTTCCTCAGGCATGAGAATGGCACCAGGCCTGTCCCCCTGTTTCTCCCAAGAACCCAGGGAGATGCTGTTCTCAGTTTACACACACCAGATGGGATGGGCATCCATGCGATTTACTGGCCAAATTGGAACACTTTAGGGAGTCACTGATAATTACACAGGGATTGTGCATGGCAAATAGTATCTGCCACCCTGCCAGACAGTCATTGCTTAACTCACATATCAGAACTCAGGTCTTGGCCACAGAACAGAGCCAGAGAGCACAGGGGCAGAAGCGGACTTGAGAACCCTGCACCCTGAGGGGAATCCAAGTCTATGAGAGACTGTGGGGGACTGTGTGAGATGAGCCTGCTTCTGCCACCTGTGGGCTGTGTGAGCTCAAGCATGTTACTTAACCTCTGACCCTTGGTTTCCCCATTCATAAAATTACCACAGGACAGTAGGAGCCACTATGAGATTGTACTAAGTAATTAAGAAGGCATTGCTGTTTCGTGAGAATTTAAGATTATTGATTGGTGTCTCCTAAGAAAATGGAACATTAAAATCTCAGCTACAGCCCTGACCTTGACTTAGGCACAGAACCGTGGGAATGAAGGCCAGGTGAAGGAAGTTGGAGAGCAGGGCATGAAGGACAGAGGCTTACACACTATGGGTCCAGAGTGGACTTTCCCATGGGGCAAAGACATCAGGGTGGGATTCCAGAAGGAGGCAGCCTCTGAGCAGGGACACAGTCAGGCCTCTTTGGAATGTTAAGCCACATGTCAGGAGGGCCACCCGTCCACAGAAGGAAAACCCGCTGCATTCTGCTTCTTGTTGAGACAAAGTCTTGCTCTGCATCCCAGGCTGGCTTTGAACTCCTGCCACAGCCTCCAGAGTGCTGGGATTACAGGCAAGCACCACCTGAAGTTCTACTTTTTATCCCTATGTAAAACCTCAGTGCTGGGTCTGAAGAGATGGCTCAGCTGTTAAGAGTACTTGGTGCTCTTGCAGAAAGAGAACCAGGGTTAGATCCCCAGAACCTACACAAGGGCTCACCACTGCCTGTAATTCTAGTTCCAGGGGGTTATAACGCCTTCTTCTGGTCTCTCTGGTCACTGCATATACACGGTGCACTTACACCAGTGGTGGCCTTGGCCTCAGCTCCTGACCTGGCTTCATTCCTCAGGAATGAGAATGGCACCAGGCTATGCTGGCAAAACAGTCATAATAAAATACAAACCAATAAATCTTAAAAGAAATGCTTTTTTTGAGCCGGGCGGTAGTGGTGCACGCCTTTAATCCCAGCACTCGGGAGGCAGAGGCAGGCGGATCTCTGTGAGTTCGAGGCCAGCCTGGTCTACAGAGCTAGTTCCAGGACAGGCTCCAAAAGCTACAGAGAAATCCTGTCTCAAAAAACCAAAAAAAAAAAAAGAAAGAAAGAAAGAAATGCTTTTTTTGAGATGTCACATGCCATTCTTCCCCCCCCCATTAGTTTTTCATCGGTTCCTTGGGATCATATTCCATATGCACTCTGTTTAGTCAAGGTTTGTAAAGAATGGAGGGGTTCAGAGCAGGGTGGGAATTTGTAGAGCCTGGGGGGCTGGGGGGGAGTAGTATTCTGCCTCTAGGCCTTTCAAATCTACCTCTAAGCCTGTCAGGTTGTTTTTTGTTTTGTTTTGTTTTTTCTGCTTTTTGGTTTTTTTTTTTTCCAAGACAGGGTTTGCCTTTATAGGCCTGGCCATCCTGGAACTCACTCTGCAGACCAGGCTGGCCTCATACAGACATCCGCCTGCCTCTGCCTCCCGAGTGCTAGGATTAAAGGCGTGTGCCATCACCACCTGGCCTACTCTGTCCGTTTTAGTCCCTCCTCAGTGAAGCCTGCTCTGGTTTCTATGAACACATGGCCCTCTGTCTACGTGCTTGGTTCAACAATCACCGAACATCTTTGGCCAGTTAAAATTCTGAGATAGGAGTTTTACCCCTGCCTCTTTTCTCTCTTCAAGTACCAGTCTCTGATGAAGACGTAGAGGCTAAGCAGAGGACTAACTATGAATAGAAATCAGTAAGAAAGAAGTCTATGATCAATTAACGATGTCTGGCTAGGTATAGGAAATACATGTGTTGCAAAGCTGAGAACACAGAAGTAGATAGGGCCATGCTGAATGGACCCAGTGGCAGACTCTATTGTGACATGAAACAGATGAGGCTTCTAGATGGCACAGCCTCAGCACAGGCTTAGAAGTGGGTATCAACCGGGCCTCAGTGTACAGCATGCTGGGTGGCTCACCCCTTTCTGTGGTTGCTTCAAGGGCAGCTCCCTCAACCACATCCCTATCCCTGTCCCTGATGTCACAGCCCCAGCCCAGGAAGTCACAAGTCAATCTGCAGCTGAGCCCATACTCAAACCCTATTTCCTTCTCCAACCCAGCTCGTGTGTTATGGCAGAGGAGGGAATAGAGGCAGGGGAGCGGGGAGAATGAAATCAAGAAATAACAGGCTTCATAGGAGGAGTAATGACATTTTAACTTGAAAATTGCAAGAAGACGGGGCTGTGGAGGCATATGCAAATTTCACACAAACGAGATGCAAATGAACCTGTCTCTGCCTGCCTCTTGCACCTGGATGTGGCTCAATGACAAACCCTAATGGGCACAGCGTGGCTGTGTGATTGATCACCAAGGCCAGCTGGGATGACAACTGTGCTCTTTTTCTGGGAGCTGGGGGATAGATGTAACTGCTCCTAGGTGGCCCTGAGCACTGTCTGGAAGGAGACCCCAAGTCACGGCCTTATCAAGCCCAAGGTTAGGGAATTTAGGGCACATCTACTACCTATATTCCTGCCAGCACCCATGGCAGACATCATTAATCAATCATAGAGTTCTTACTGAGCTCTGGGCAGCCCTAACTAATAGAAAAGAGTTGTTGTCAATTCATCTATTCATTCATGCACCTGACGACCGTGAATTCCAAAGGTCACAGAATAGGTAGGCTCAGTTCTTGCTCTCACAAAACAATCTAGGACAGGACGTTAGCATTAATAAAATATTGCAAAATGGCAATTTGGATACCTGATATCAGGGAAAAGTTCAGGTTCATGTAAGGGGTGTGAGCGTGTAAACGTGCGTGCGTTATTTTAGGGATTGAATTCAGGGCCTCCCTCTACTGCTGAGCTACACCCCCAGCCCTAAAAAGGATTTTACACCTTCAAGGTGGCCAGGAAAGGCTGACCCTGTCAATCAGAAGGCTAAGGAAGTCTTACTAGCTAAAAGGAGGCGGGAAGGAGTCTCTAAGTCCAGGAAAAAGAAAGAGCCTGTGTTGGATACTGTCAGTATTTATCTAGATTCCCATGGTCACTTTTTTTTTTTTGCTTTCATATTTTTGTTGTTGATGATATTTTTTAAGATTTATTTATTTATTATGTATACAACATTCCTTCCATGTCTGCCTGCAGGCCAGAAGAGGGCACCAGATCTCATTACAAATGGCTGTCAGCCACCATGTGGTTGCTGGGAATTGAACTCAGGACCTCAGGAAGAGCAGCCAGTGCTCTTAACTTCTGAGCCATCTCTCCAGCCCATTGTTGATAATTTTTGCTTGTTTGTTTGTTTCTGTCTTTCCGGTTTTTTTTTTTTTGCTTCTGTCTGTCTGTGTTTTGTGTGTATGTTTTAAATAACTTTATAGAGCTAAGATAAGGCTCACATGCCACTTAAAGCATACAACACAACGTCTTTTTAATATATTCTCAGGTATATCCTGCCATTACCACAGTTAATTTTAGAACACTTCCATCTCAAGAAGAAGGAGAAGATGATATCTGGTGCCGGAGAGATTGATCAGTAGTTAAGAGCATTTGCTCTCGAGAAGAACCCAGGTTTGATTCCCAGCACCTTTGGGGGTTCACAATCATCCATAACTATAGTTCCAGGGGATCTGATGCCCCTTTCTGACCTCCACAGGCACCAAGCAATCAGATGGCAGGTGCACAGACATACATGCAGGCAAAATACTCACTCATAAAATAAATTTAACAAATAATTCACTGGTTGGGGTGTGTGGCAAACGCTGTGTTCTGTAGCTATCACCGCTAGGCCTGATGCTTCCTTTTGCCATCTTAGGCACTACCAAGTCTTCATTGTGTTCGGCATAAATGCAGTCACTGTAACCGCAGCCTCCTGTGACTAATTTCTTTCACATAGCATGAAGTCTGTAAGACCATCCATGTTGCTACATGAATCACTATTTCTCTCCAGAACTTTTCACTGTGGGAAAATATGTGCAGCGTAACACGGGCTGTTTTAACTACTTTCAGGCGCACACTTCGCTGGTCGTCTCTGAAATGTGTGGGCACCAGCACTGTTTCCAACATTTTTCATCAGTCCAAACAAAAATTCCCCCACCCACTAACAATTCCCTTCCCTCTGCCTCCCAGCCCCCTCAACTCTTCACCCACTTGTTGTCTCTGTGAACCTTTGGCCATTTCGCCTGATGGATCCGCAAACAGTGTCTGCTGTGTCCATTCCATTTCACCTAGTGTAGGGTAAGGTTTGCCCGAGGTGCAGCCTGCACCAGAGCTTTGCTCCTCTCTAAGTGGAGTGCAGCTGGAGAGGTAGAATGCTGGTCTAGCCCGCACTTAGGAAGTTCTGGGTGTGGTGACACATGCCTGTAATTCCAGGGAGGCAAGGGGATCAGAAATGCAAAGTCATCCTCTGCTACACTGTAAGTTCAAGGCTAGCCTGGGACACTTGAGACTCAGTTTCAAAACTAAGAAGGACATAATTTCTTTCACTGTATATGGGTGTGTGTGTGTGTGATTTATCCATTCATATTTGTGTTGTTTCTGCCTTTAGCTATTGTGAATAATGCTGTGGAGCTTGTATACAATGATACAATATTTCTTTTGTTCCTGTTTGTTCTCAGTTCCTATCCAGGGGTTTACCCTTGGGCTAAGGTAAGCCACAGCAGCTGCTCCATCGTGTGTGTGTGTGTGTGTGTGTGTGTGTGTGTGTGTGTGTGTGTGTGTGTGTGTATGTGTGTGTGTGTGTTCTGCTTCCTGACCTCCCACACCAGGAGTCTTCAGCATTGTTACTGTCTGGGTGAGAGGCAGCTCCGAGTGTTTTTCATCTGGATTCCCCCATGGCAAAGGATGCATCTTTCCATGTGCTTCTCAGCTATTTGTGTGTCTTCTCTAAAGTTGCCTGTTCGTTTACATGAATTCCAGGAATTGAACCTAGGCTGTCAGGCTTGTGCATTAGGCGCCTATCACAGAGTGGGCCCCAGCTAAACGACATATCACATATGTGATCAAATATAGTTTCCTATTCTACAGGCTGTCTTTTCACTGTCATTCATCTTTTAGATTTTTAAAACATATATGTGTTTTGTGGGCATATAGATGTGCATCTGGTGCCCATGGAGAGCAGAAGTGGACATCAAATGGAGTTATTGATAGTAGTGAACCACCATGTGGGTGCTGGGAACCGAACCCGGGTCCTCTGCGAGGGCAAGGGGTGCGGATGCTCTTCACCTCCCAGCCATCCCTCCAATCCCCTTTTTACTTTCTTAATAAGTCCTTTGGTGCACACAAGTTTTAAATTGGGGAGGAAGTGTCTCATTTCCCTGCCTAGGCTGACCTTGAACGTTCACACCTCCTGCCTTCACTTTCTGACAGCTGGGATGGAGGTGTGGGTCACCATACCAGCCTACCAATTTTTAATTTTGGTGAAGTCTAATTTATGTATTTTTGCATTTTTTTTTACTTGTGATGTAAGAGTCTGAGAATCCACTGTCAAATCCAAGCTCAGGCTTTCTTCTAAGGGTTTCTGAGGTTTATTTCTTTCCTTTAGGTCTGTGATCCATACCCTCCAGAACATGGAATGAAGGGGTCCGACTTCATTCTTTACGCGTGGAAACCAGGTAGTATCAGAGCCATTCGCTGAAGAGACAATTCTGTTTTTAAACTTTTGTATTATTTAGTATTGTTATGTGTATATTATATATGCGCTTGGGTACACATGTGTCATAACAAGCTCATGAAGGTCAGAGGACAACTTCACAGAGTCAATTCTCTCCTGGGATAGAACTCAGGTAATTGGGTTTGAGCAGCAAACCCCTTTACCCTCTGAGCCATCTTGCTGGCCCTGAAGAGACAACTCTTTTTTCATTGATAGATTTGGCATCTTGGTCATATCAGGTCATAGACACGTGATTTCCCTTCTGCCTCTCCACTCTGTTCCACATGTCTGGCTGGCTGGCTGGCAATACGGCACTGTTTTGGTCTTTATAGTAAGCCTTTAAATTTATAGTAAGATTTATAGTAAGCCTTTAAACTGGCACCTTGGAGTTCTCAGGTTTTTTTCCCCTAGGTTGTTTGCCTGTCGGGGGCTTTTTGAAGTTTGATGTAAATTTGAAGATTGGCTTTATTATTTGTGCAGTAGAGCCTGCAGGAATTGTGCGAGGCTTACTCTGCATCTGCAGATTCCTTCTGCAAGGCCTATGCTCTTAGCATTGTAGAGTGTTCCTGCTACCAGAGATTTCAGGCTCTAACTTGGGCCCTGGCAACTCTACCGACCTAGACTCAGCCACCCATCCTCAAGGGGCCAATGGAAGAGAAAAGTGAAAAGCTGAGAAGGGAGATTTATTCAACGTGGCCACATTGGGGAGAAGAGCAAACAAAGGACCAATGCCACCCAAGTCTATTTGGGAGTTCTGATGGGAGGTGTTTAGGGTTTAAGTGGAGGGTGAGGGCCATGCATAACTAAGTAGTCCTGGTCCAGGTGTGGCTCTGCCTGTCAGTGACCCATCATTGTCTCTGTCCCAGTCTGTCCCACAAGATGGTCTGGGGAAATTATCTGAACTGTGTGGAATCTCTTCCTGGGAGACAAGTTCCTCATCTCTGACTGCACCGGGCCTCAGCCCCTTCCTTCCCCTCAGCACAGTGCTACAGGGGAACCTTTAATTCTTTGGGGCCCATGACTTCAATATCTGGCACATGTGCAAGCACCCCTTTAGAATACTGTCTCTCCTGCCAGGACCAATATAACACCTTTCTCTGTGTTTGTAGATTTCAGCCTTGAGGGATTTGGTGTGATATGCTGCAGTTGATATGAACATTTCTGAAATATGCCTGTGTCAGGAGCAAACATCATAAACAGACTACGAGTAGCCACCCAGGCTAGACTATGTCAGTTAGTGTCAGCTCACCGTGGGTGAAAACGGTTCTCTTCCTCTCTGCTCTGTAACTAGGAAGGGTAGGCCCAGGTGGTTTCTGTTTGCTGCTGGTTCGAGACAAGGGTTTAAACAGCAGGCCTGCCCACGTGGTCAGCTTGTCATCTGAACAGCACTGATTTAATAATGGCAGAGACACCAGGAGAATTTTCTTGGCCATTTTATGTGTTAAAAAAATCCAGATATAAAACATCGTATAAAAGAGAGCACTTACTGGTTGTTTTGCACACATCAGATTTACATGCTTTTAGCTCTGTAAGTTTTGTGTAATATATAGAAAAAGGATTGCCAACATGCCTCAGAAATAAGGTACTTGCTGCCAAGCCTGATGACCGGACTTTGATTCCTGGAGCCCGCGTGGCAAAAGGAGAGAAGTGACACCTGTGAGTTGTCATCTGACATCTCTACATGGGCTGTGGCATGTCACATGCACAAAACCACATGTGTGCACAAGTACATGAAATAAACAAATGTCATAAAGTTTAGATACAGCATTCCAAATGCATTTATAATCACAAGTTATACAGGAATAAATGCACTAAAATCACTTTGAAATAGTTGTATTTCAACTATTTTATTTTATGTGTTATTCAAAAGCAGTAATTCAAAAGATTTTAACACAAATAGATACTTAAATGAACCTTGACTTTGTTGAGACTCCGTTTCCCAAGTGATGAAAAACCTGGCAAAATCAGCAGAAAACATGAGCAACCCTAACAAAATGTAAGATCTTGATGGTTTTATGGTATACGCACACACTGAATTAGATATTAAAATATCCAGTTTTATAACATTATTTATAACAAAATATGTCATCTACTCACAACCAATTAATGCTGAGCAGCGACCTTTTTATTCCAACTGCAAAATTAGCCCGTATTTCAATACTAACAAAATATATGTCCGTTCCACATGGAACAAAACCCAGAAACCTTGCAGAAGTTGTCTCTAAATATGGGTCAGTACAAAAATTTGTCTTTTAAATTTACAGTTTTAACTTTGCCTGGCAAAAACCAGCTTAGCGAACTTCAAGCACTTAGCTGAAGTACACTTTAACACTTGAATCACCCTCAAATACAAGACTTTAGCTCTCCCATTGGTAGGACTTAATAATAAGCCCCTTTCCCATTACCTTCTGGGTAAGCTTACCGAGTCTTGAAAGCTACTGTTTGTAGGGACTGAATTCTCCTGGAAATTCCATTATGAAAAGATTTAACATAAAAATATACGTATATATTTCCATATATATGTAATAGTCTTAATAAAAACTTACACTGGATTTCGGGAGAACTCACATATCAATCACATATTAAGAATATCTGGCCAATGCCCCTCTTGTCTGCCATGTGGTGGTGAGGGTGAGGGAAAGATGCCCTCTCCCCCTCATCCCTGCCATCTGCGGCATGGGAGGGAGCTGCCCCCCTCCCTTACCAGCTGCAGCATTCAAGAAAGTGAGCCCTGCACTTCACCTGGGCAGCAGTGTAGAGCTGACCCCCTTGACAGGGGCGCTGGTGAACCGCTGGCCGGGAATGTGAGCTTGGGAGATCTGGCCCCGCCCCCATCTGCCATATGATGGTATGGGTGAGGGAGAAATATCTCTCCCTGTCCAACTCCTCAGCCTGTGGCAGTTGGGAGAGTTGGTCCTGAGGTCATAAAATCGGGAGTGCTGTCCCTGCCCCTCACCAGCTGCAGCAGTCGGGAAAGTGGCCCTTGCATCTTGCCTGGGCAACACCGTAGAGCTGGCCCTGATTGTATAGGTGTGGTGTGGGTGAGCTGGCCCTGAGGGTGTGAAAGCAGGAGAACTGGCCCCACCCCCTGCTTCTTGCTACCTAGGGCCAACTAGCTGGGGCAGTGCTGGAGAGCGCACCCTGGTGGTGAGGATGGGGAAGAGCTGGCTGGCTGGCCAACCCTGCGACTACCCGGCCCAGAACCAGGGTTATGAGTTGGTCCACCCCAATAGCCACCCCATCTACCATCTGCTGGAGATCCAGCAGGTCCAAAGCTGCAGGATCTTCACAACAGGATATCCAAGAGGAGTCCCAGTGAGGGCCCAGGATCAATGGTGCAGCAGAAACCAGAGGCCTTGAACAAGACCATTGACTCTTTGCAATGAACACTTGCAAGTAAAGTTGTATGGACAAAAGGATATACTGTGTGACTCGCTGTGTCACACTGCAGCCTCCATGATGAGGTTTTTCTTTTCTTTTTTCTTTTCTCTTAATTTTATTTTTATTTTGAGGGGGAGGGTTCAAGGACAGAGGGCAGATATGAAGGGACAGAGATGAATGGGATTGAGCTACATGATGTGAAAGACACAAAGAATAAATAAAAAGAAAGTTAAAAAAAAAAGTATCTGGCTCAGCGGGTAAAAGCGCTTGCCCCACAAGTCTGACAACTGAGTTTGATCCGGGGAACCATCAGTGGAAGGAGACGACCAGCTCCCAAAAGTTGTCCTCTGACCACTACCTGGGCACGTGTGTACCCTACAACACGCATCATATGCACACATATACAACAATAGTAAATTAAATTAATTAAAAAAAGAATATTCCTGGAAACCCATACAATAATGAAAGAAAAGGAGGGTTTTTTCCAACTTCAGTTTCAATTAATTAATTCGGAATTAATTAACATTTGAAAAATATATAGATCTAAACCATTCTACAAGTTACAAGGGCAGTGGTTCTTAGCCTTCCCAATGCTGAGACCCTTTAATACAGTTCCTCATGTTGTGGTGACTCCCAACCATACAATTATTTTCATTGCTACTTCATAACTGTAATTTTGCTACTGTTAGGAATCATAATGTAGATATCTGATATGCAGGATATTTGACACACAATTCCCTGAGAGGGTTGCGACCCACAGGTTGAGAACCCCTGCCTTAAGGCCTCAGACACATACTATTTTACTGGTAAACTTAAAATTAGCCTTTCATTTAATATCATTTTGGTTAGGCCCGAGATCAAGTCTTATGCAACCAGATTTGCTTCAGTCTTAAACTATCCAGTGAACTGAAGAATCCATGTGTTTTAGTTATTTGGGAGGTGTGTGTCTGGACGGCTGAGTCGAGGTTTCAGAGAAAGCGCTTGTGTGACTTATTACAAAGCTGTGGGAAAGCTTCTGATGGTGCTGAGAATAGGTTCAGGGTCTTGTGACTGGCAGCAGACTAAATGTGCAGGGCACCGTGACATCCAGCACAGGGCTGGGAACTTCCTGTGGCAGCAGGGGATGGTCACTCTCGAGTCCTCCCCACCCCGCCCCCCAGCCCCAGTAGGGCCTCTCAAGGAGGGCTGTGCCATTGGCTCTGGGGATGTCTAGGGGGCGGGGTTGTCTTAAGTGTGTTAATTGAGGTGGAAGAATCACCCTGAACATGGAAGGCACAAGATCCTGGCATGGGTCTTGGACTGAGTGGAGAGGGGACGGAGCTGAGCATTGGAAAATATGCATATATTCATTCCCTCTCTGCCCTCGACTGCTGATGTGACCAGCCGCTGTCGCCCCTGACAACAACGGACTGCAACCTGAAATCCTGAACTAAAACACGCCTTCCTTCCCAAGCTGCTTTGTCAAGTGGCTTCCCTCAGGGTATTGTAGGGGCAGCAACAACAACGGAAGCGTGGCGTGCCAAGGAAACGTTCCCATAGGCTGGTCGTTTGATGGTGGCTTCCCCAGCTGGCACTGTTTTAGAAGGTTCTGGAAAATGTGGACGTAGCCGTAGCTGGAGGAAGAAAGTCACTGGGGTTGTATGCTTGGGGGCGTCTATCATCCCAGCCACTTTCCTTCTTGTGCTTCTGATTCCAGGCCCCTGAGATGTCAACAGCTTTGCTCCAACAAACCCTCCCTGCCATGACAGACTGAACCCTCAGATACCCTGAAGCAAGACAACTCCAACTCCCCTGTAATTCGTTCCACAGGGGTTTTATGCACCAAAACCTATGTGACTAATGCCAGGCTGAGGACGAGGCTCAGCCAGTAGAGTGCTTGCCTAGCGTGTACAAAGCCCTGGATTCATCCCCAGTCCTACATGACACTGGGCGTGGTGGTACATGCCTGTAATCATAGCACTAGGGATGCGGAAGCAGTTGGCTCAGAAGTGTCAGAGGCTGGGCTACATGAGGCCATGTCTGAACAACAACAGCAAACAAAAATCAAAATAATTAGTATGTGCACCTCCTGATATGCACCCGAGTCTCTGGGCACGGTGCAATGACCTGTCCCTGCAGCCTGCAGCCAGAAGCAGCCAGAGTGTCACACTGCAGCAGCTGGGCTTGTGCCTAAGTCTCACTTCTGGATGGGTCGGTGCCATTTTTAAAAGGCTCTTTTGAGGTACCTTGTAAGTGTTGCTTTAATTTTTACAGTGTGTTTAGAGTTCTGGAGAGGTTCGAAGACATGTTGTTCCTCTCCTTGGTGCCAGGGTGGGCTATCAGTGTGTGGAGAGGGAGACAGGATGGAGAGAGCAGACAGGAACTTCAGATGACAAACGCCCCGCTACCATCCTGTCACCCTGCCTCTACGCCCTAGGATCAGTCCCTCACCACAGGCCACTAATAAGATCTCTCTCAAGAACTAAAGCTGTGGGATTCTGCCACCAGCCACCAGTTCTCTGATGGACCCTGGGTGGGCATCCTTCAACTCAAATCAGGGTGGCACTGTCTCCCTGGGGCCAGAGCCAGATGGGCCCACAAGACTGTTCCCTGCTTTGGATGCCCATCGCATTCCGTGAGCTCTGATCTGTGTTTCTGAACAAGAGCTATAAGTCGGGAGCCCCCACCCCTCCTCAGGCTCCATCACTTTGTTGAGACAGATCACAGAACTTGGGAACACAGTGCACATATAGGCTCACCGCAAAGATAAAGAGAAATGGCCTGACAGGAGTTATGGGCAAAGCAAGACAAATGGAAGGGGCAAAAAGTTTGTGCCCTGGCTGGGCTCTCCAACCTCCTCTATTTCCCAGCATCCAGTCTGCGGCAGCTCCCCGACCCAGGCCTTGGCTTTATATAGAGATCTTATAAGGCAACCATCACTGGTGAGTCATGGCCCTTGGTAGTCAGTGTGGCTTTTGGCCCCTCAGTCCTCCTTGGGTCTATAGATGAGATGTTGAGGCTTGGTGATGAGTCCTGTCCATCATTCACACTCTGAAGACCCTCCCACCCCTCTGGAGACTTGTTGGGGTTCAGAAGCTGTGGTCCAGAGGCCAGGTTCTGAGTCTATCACAGCACCATGCCCCCATTTCATAGATGGGGACAGTGAGGCCAGAGGAGATCAGTGTTCACCCTCCAGAGCCACCCACACCCCAGGGGTGCTGCTGTCCTCAGAGCTCCTCCTCAGGGTCCTGCTGGCTCACATCTACTGTGCTATTTTTCAGCTGGGTAAGGGTGGGGTTCTGAGCTTGGACAGTTTGTCCTGGGCAGGGAGCCAGCTTACAGCCCCTGGGAACAGCGCAGCCCTGTTTCTTCAGGGCAGACTGTGCCTTGACCCTGGCCAGCTGTCCCGTCTACATCTGGAGCGAGTAGCTAGCGGGCACAGAGGGTGGTGCTGTCTGATAGAGGCTCCGTGCTGGCCTAGATGCCATGCTGATGGGACCGGTCTGGGCCCGCGCTCCCCCGTCTCCATCACTTTCCTAGCTGTGTGTTCTTGACCAGGTTCCCATCTCCAGGCCTTCATCTACTTGTGTTGGGAATGGAAGTGTCTCCGAGGATGGTTGTGGCACTGTCAGGGCTGAGGAGATGGCTGGATAGAGAGCACCACGGAGGGCTCGACTTTGGCCTCAGTCCTGCCTCTGCCCCTCCCCCCACCTCTGATCAACTCTAAAGGGCAATCTGCTCATTGCCTTTCACAAAACTTACATCCACCGAAAGGAAAGGCCTGGTGCTGCACTCAGGGATCCAGACATCAATTTCTTGACCTAGCAGGCTTGTCAACCCATATGATGGGGAAACTGAGGGTAGCCATCTGCAAGGAGCACAGGCTAGTAAGCCTGGGTTCACAGCCAGGGCTTTGTTTCCAAGGTGATAGATGAGGGAGTCTGGGCATCAGAGACAAGGAGCCACCTGCTGGGGGGTCACCCCAGCATCTCAGGCTGAGTTCCTTCAACTGTTTCCAGCCTCCCATTTCCTCGGGTTGGTGGGGGGGGTCCTGAGATAATAGGATAATTGGTCCCGCCCACACAGCAGGTTGCAAGCTTTCGCCTTGCGTCCCATGGAGGGACACCACAGTGCCCATCTCTCAGAGCAGTCTCTGGGGGCGTGGCTTTGCTATTCGAAGCTATGGTCACTGGGCAATCTCCCATGCATGGCAGCTCCTTGCCTTGTTTCCGCCTTGCCAATAAATTAGGTCCCTGTGGCCTTCAAGACACAACTAAGGATTCAGGAAACGTGGGAAGCCATATGATTTGGAGTGACAGAGTTTGGGAATCAGTAGGGAACTTTGCTGGGGCTCTAGAGAGATTTCTTCCCGGATATTCCAGATAAGAAAAGCAGGTGCTGGCCGGTCTGGTGCCAAGGTCTGAGTCTTGAAACTTCAGTCATTTAGTGAGCAGTTACTATGTCCCAGTCATTTAGTGAGCAGTTACTATGTCCCAGTCATTTAGTGAGCAGTTACTATGTTCTAGTCATTTAGTGAGTAGTTACTATATTCATGTTCCAGCACCTATCTGAGGAATTCCCACAGGCCAACTTAGGTAACACTTACAACCTCTGAGACCTTGTGGTTTTCATCATATAGGAAAGGAAACCAAGAGACGGAGAGGTACTTCATTTGGCCAAGGACACACAGCTTGTTTGTGACTGATGCTGCTTAGGCAGTCAACTCCAGGTCCTCATCAAGAACTCGTCTTTAGCTTTGCTCATGTTCTACCAAAGGTCCTGGTATAAGTGTCACCTAGAGGACCAAGCCCAGACCATGCATGGCCCCCAGACACATGCCAATGGCCAGGGACAGCAGAAATACAAAGGACGCAAATCCACAATCACTGAGACCCAGAAATTAGCCCCAACTCGCCTACATGTGGCCAAGGCAGCAGTGTCACATGCAAGGTCCACCTCGGTCACTTGCTGCATTGGACAAGACAGCCCCAGGCCACTAGAAGTCTTGGCTTTCTCCTCAGGAAAAGGATGGGAAGGCAATACCAACTTCAAGGGACTCTTGGGATGCGGTCAGCGAGCCTTACAGAGTTGTTGCTGTTTTTTAAGGATCTCAGCGCAAAGTTGAATGCGACGGAAACACCAGCTGATTCCTCATTATTTACGTTTTTGTATGAATGTGTATGTGCATTTGGGAGCCATCGCCTGCACATGTGGAGGCCAGACGTGACAGCAGTGGTCTTCCTCTCCACCTGGCTTTCTGATGCACAATCTCGCTGAACCTGGAGCTCGCCGATTCAGCTAGGCTGGCTGAGTGAGCTTGTCTCAACCCCCTTGCTCCAGGGTACAGGCATGTGCTGCCACAGGGATCTGAGTCCACGTCCCCACACTGGCACAGTAAGCACTTCAGCCCCCGAGCCATCTACCGAGCCCCTCCTCATTTTTGAATGTGGTCGTTCACCAGTATTCCATGTCTGCATCTTTCCTCTGTAGGAGCTGCCCTGAGCAGGTCAGTAGTTGGGGTACAGTTCATTTTGGAAACAGGAGGGTGTACAAGATCTTGTGGTCCCCTCCTACCCAAAGTTCCTTGGGTCACTCATCCCTTCTTCCCCTCCTCATTCCCAGCCGTGGTTGTGGGTCTCACTAAAGTCAGCTTTCATTCTTGCTCCCAGCTTTCCTGCTCCTTGCCTGTGGTCTCCACTGGCTGGATGCTGTTTCTATAGCAACAACAGTTTAAGAGCCTTAAGCCCCCCTCTGAGGTGACAGGCTTGGATGGAGATGGCTGATCAAATTCCTCAAGCATCCTCAGCCTAGGAGAGGAATACAAAGTCTGAGCTGCCTGGGACTTGGAGCCCCAAGAACACCCCAAGGGAACCACCCTAGGTTTCAAGTGTCCCCTGAAATTCACGTGTTGGAAACTTGAGAGATGGAGGTAGCAAGGTCATAAGGGTGCTCACTGTCCTCCTGTGAGATTAATGTGGGAGCAGCCCTCTTTTAAGGACATGTTCACCCCTTCCCCCTCTTCCACACAAGCTCCATCTATAGAGGATGCTTGCACACAAGGAAGTCCTCACCAGAGGCAGCCCCTGGACCTTAGACTCCCCAGACTCTGGAACTGTAAGTCTAATAAACTCTTATTGTTTGTAAGTCACATAGTCTGTGACAATCTGTGATGGCAGCAGAATGAACCACAACAGCCTGGGAAACACCTGAGCGGGTGGCCCCGGTGCAGCCTCCCGTCTCCCCCAGGCCCAGAGCCTGGTTTTAGTGTGTGATGCGGAGGGGCTGTCATTTCCTGGGCAGCCTTCCTCACAGTCACCTTCACTAGTGGCTCTGCAAGCAGACGGGCCTCAGGCCGTGCTTGGAGAAATCCCAAGTCTCAGAGAAGATTCTTGAAGCTGTTTGGGGCTGAGACATCTCCTGTGGCACCTCATCCTCCCCAGCCTGGTGCAGGCTTCTCTCTCCCCTGACTTGGCCTCACTGGTGGGGGTGGGGCAGGTATTTCACCCTCGGGCAGGGCTGCCAGGAGGCGGTCTTGCTTGGGAGGATTGATTCTGAGTGTGAATAATTGCAACATGTCGGTGCTCAGAGATGACACCAGGGGGCGCTATACTAGCCCTGTAAAAAGCTAGGTGCTGTAGATCTAATAGTCCTCTTCCCATGGCACCCGCCCCACCTGCTTTCAAAGACTACACCACCCCCCTCCACTGCTGCCCCTGGTGACACTGGGCAGTGGACACTGAATGTGGGACATGGGGATGAAGTACCACTCCAAGGGAACTGGAGGTGTCTATGGAGTGCAAGGACAGCATTCTGTGTGCTTCCCTGAGTCTGAGCTGGGAAGCCCGGTCCCCTGGAAGAACTCTGTGCCGAGCAGTTTCTTCCTCTGCCATGCTCCTGCCCTTATCCACCAGAGTCTGCTCCTGGGAGCAGGAGATGAGCATCTCAGAGGCCTACTGCTGTCTCCTGCCAGGAGACCCTGGCAGACCTAGGCAGGATGGAGCTTGCTTGACAAATACCTTTTATTGAGACCCTCCCCCTGCTTCCCATCCCCCTCCCAGTGGCTCCTGGGGTCACTGTCAAATGCAAAGTCTCCATCTCAGGGTCTGCTACCCTGGGGCTCAAGACAAGAGGCTCCTCCCACTACTTAACTGTTACCCATGTGAACCTCAAGTCACAGCTTGGGTAAGACTTTAAAAGATGGCCCCAGACAGCCTTGCTGTATGAGACTCTGCATTCCCAGCCCAACGTCCTTTGATTGAGTCTGGATTCTAACTCCCATGGGCACTGTTCTGTGTGGGTAACAACCCATCATCTTGGAGTTTTCTGAAGCCAGAAGGTGGTCCTGCTAACACTGCTCCCTGGCTGCGTCGATAGGGTGGCATGGGCTCAACAGATGCCCTCCAGTGGTCCTGTCTTGGTCCCCAGACCCGGTGTGATGATTCAGATCCTATTAGAGAGAGGCAGGAGGGCTTGTGTGGGGTGAGTCCTCCAAGGATGTCTGTGAGTCTGTCCCCTCAGAGGAGAAGCTGCCCCCAGTTGGGTGGGAGGCCTTGTTCTGTCTGGGAAGGTGATGCCAGGAGAAGAGAGAGGTGTGGAGCCGCTCCAGTGTGGGTTCAGGGAGTTTGGGGGCACCTCTGCCTTCCTCAGTGTCTGCAGTCTGGCCGGCTTCCTGGGGTGGCAGACCTGCCCACATGTTTCTGCTCTGCTCCCCTTGGAAGACACGGGGAGACCAGTTTGATCTTGACACATCCACAGCCAGACAGTCCTGTAGGGACCTGTTCCATTTGGAAACCACTTCTCTAGGCAGACCCTGGCCCTTGGTTACTGGCCCGCTTTGTTCTAATTGCGCCGAGTGGGCAGCAGTGACCTCCGGGCATGGGCAGTAGGCCAGTGCCTTCCTCAGCAAGCCCTGGATCTCCCGGTGTCGCTCCTGGGCCTCGTCCCACAACTCCTGGCCCAGGCCGGCCCAGCTCAGGGAGGCCACCTGGAGCTGCATGGCCAGGAGCTTTTCCGTCTGGAACTCAGATGCCAGGCGCTTCAGATAACAGTGGAGGCGGAGGTGGGGCTGCTCCCCGGGGCTGGCCCTCAGAGTCTTGGCCAGCCTGAGTTGGGTCAGCAGGTCCTGGCAGTCCATGTGGAACCGGGACATCTAAGAACAGAAAGAGGAAGGGAGGTGGGGGTTCCATGAAGACAAGATGAGTCTGTAAGCTGGAGTCAGTGTGGCTGACGGAACTACAGGGTGCACAGCCTGGTGTGCACAGCCAGGTGACAATGATCTCTTTTCAGATCTCTACCCCTGCCACCTGCAAATAGCCTCTAGCACCCTTGGGCTCTTCAGGCCCCTTCTAACAGACCCACAGGCAGCAGGGCATGCACAAAACAAGAGCTATGGAAATGACCTGGAAACCCCCTTCAGAACTGAGAGCTGGGATGGGGAGATAAAGGGCTCTGGAGATAAAGGGCTTGCAGCACAAGCATGAGGACCTGAGTTCGGGTCCCCAGCACCCCCATACAGCTGTGGGGGGGAGCTTACAACTGTGGCCCCAGTGTTCCTGGTGTGGAATGGGAAGCTGAAACAAGGCCTTCTCCACACGCTCTAGGGCCAGCTCTCCTGCCACGCTCAGTGACAAATGACAAGAGGCCGTTTCAAAAAAGGTAGAAGTGAGAACTGATACCTGAGGTTGACCTTTGACCTCCACAGGCATGTGTGTGGACACACGCACACACACTGAGTGTATGTAGCTAGGCCTGTAGGTGTAAAGCTGTCATTCTGGCCGCTCCAAAGGTCAATACATTCAAAGCCTTCCTGGGCTACAGAGTGAGTTCCAATCTAGCCTGGGCAATTTCAAGGAGACCCTGCCTCAAAATAAAGCCAAAGCTAGGGATATGGCTTGGTGGTAGAGCATTTACCTACCAGGTTTGAGGCCTTAGGTTTACTTTCCAGCCTGGGATGTTGGGGACTGTGGACCCCCAGATACTGAATTTCCCGTGACCCCCCCTGCCTGCTGGAGTAAACACATTGTTTTGCAGCTGCTCTAGGCACAAGACCCCCCAGGAGTTCCTGATGGCAGGGGAGTGGTTTCTGGTGGGCTTGCAGCTGAGAGTTAGGGTGTGGCCATTAGTCAAGGAGATCCTAAATAAGCTGCCCTGGAACGCAATAAAAGGGGCACTCTTGGCGTTACCTGTGTGTGTGTGTGTGTGTGTGTGTGTGTGTGTGTGTGTGTGTGTGTGTATGTGTGTGTATTTCAATCTCCAGGCCCTTGCCTGACTCACAAATAGTACTATAGCATAGAGTAGTTGTTACGCTACACTGGGGTGGGGTGATGGGGTTGGGGAGCTGAGACACTGCGAGTGGAGTGTTGCTAATGCATCCCCGAGTGTTCTTTGTTTGCCTGGTTTCATGAGTGTCCCAGGTCACTACTCTGAGCTGGACTAGTAGCCCATTTCGCAAAGGGAGAAACTGAGGCACAAAGCAATGGAATGACTTATCCCAAGTCACACAGTGAGGTAAGTGGGAACTGGACTCCCACCACGGATCCAACCTGCCTCCTTGTGCCCAAAGTAAAGCTGGCTCAGGCAGGGGTGGGCAGTCAGTCCAGCAGGCCCCACAGCCCATACACCAGCTGGGCCTCTGCCCATCATGTGACTCTGCCTGTCCCCGGAACCCCCCCCTCCCCACTGTATGCTACAGCAGCTGATGCAAAGGATAATCTCTCTCTCCATTAATTTAGGGCCGAGAGCAAGCCACTGGCCAGGGGACAGCAGAGCCATTTGCTGTAAGGATGAGGGGAGCTTGTCTTTAGATAAATGGCTTCATATTCACGGTAGCACTTAGAACCCACGGCACCGTAAATCTCCCTTAGCAGCCAATGAGTTAGGGTTATTTAGAGCAGAAGGTACAGCACTCGGGCGCCCCACCTCGGTAGAGTCCTGTCTGAGTCCCCATCTTCCCAGCCAAGTCTGACAATCACGGCCAGTGACTCAGACACCATCTCCAACTCCTCCTCGCATAGAGCGATGGTCAGGGCAGTACTGGCCAGCCCTGACCAAACTCTCAGAAGTGGTCAGGGGGACGACGGTCAGGCCTGCCCCCTTCCGTGGTGCTCTTCTTAGGAGAAATGCTACCTTCTCCCAGGCCCAGCCTGCCCTCTTCTCTGTCTCCCTTCTTTTTTACCAATCTCAGTCTAGGACACCAAGTCTGCTATGCCACCTCGGGAAGTTCATAACCCAGAGAGCACATCAGATACAAGCTAGTGACAAGAAGTGGGTCATTTCAGATCCTGAGGGGGCGCTGTGACACTATGGCACAGTAGGTGTACTGATTCAAAGAGGCCTCAGCTTTTCTAGCCAAAAAAACAGCTTTCCAGGCAGTGGGAAAAGCAGGGGCAAGGGCTTCAGCGTTAGGAGTGGGGGTGATTCCAGGAAGACGACAGGGAGGATGCGGGCAGCAATCATTGGGAGAACAGAAGCTTCAAGACAGTCTTGACGCTAGGCGCATTGCTCTGCGGGGGGAGGGGGTTCCTCAGATTTAATCTGCTTTCCTATTTTCTTTTCCATATGTGATGGTTTTGCCTGCATGAATGTCTGTGCACCGCATGTATGCCTGGTGCCTGGGGAAGCCAGAAGTGTGTATGTTGGATTCCCTGGAACAGGAGTTAGGGCCTGTTGGGAGCCACCGTGTGGGTGTTAGGAATCAAACCTGGGTCCTCTGGCAGAGCAGCCAGTGCTCGTAACCACCGGGCCATCTCTGCAGCCCAAATCTGCCTCTCCTACCACCTGACTGGGAGTACATTCAAGCCAAAGGTCTGGGTTTGAATTGCACACAGCCATCTAGCAGCTCTGTGACTTTGTTCTCAGCACAGGGCCGGCGTGACGGCGAAAGGGTTAGAACAGAGCCCAGGCGCTGGAGACCCTACACTAGCACGAGCCATTTTTACTATCAACAGAGGCGTTCAGAGAAGGGAGGACTGCTGTTGAGGTCACACAGGCCACATGGGTACATGCGGCCCATGTCTCTGAATCCCGGACTCTGCCCGCCTGTGCTCTCCATGGTGAGGAAAGGGCAGGCTGTCCCTTCACTGTCACTATTGACATCTGCCTGCCTTGTCCCCGACCCAAGGAGACAGAGAAACCCTGTCTCCCAAGTCCCCAGGCATTTGTGAGTTGTCTGGGTCCCTCCCATTGCCCTCTGGAGCATCCCATGTCCCCAGCTGTCCCTTCATACTGGGCCGCCCAACAGCTGGGGGGTGGGGTCAAGCTCCGCCCATGCTCTGTCCCTCATGGCAAGTTCAAGGGGGCAGCTGAGGGCACAGGGCAGTCATGTGACTTCCTGTCCGGCTGGGACCCAGCTCTTCCAGCTTTCTTTCTTGTTCATAGGCCTCAGTTTTTCCATTAGAAAAATGGGGGGCTGGGTTATGTGAATTTAGGAGATGAAGCCTTAAAGTCAAATCCTACTCAATACCTACCTAACCTTACCTGAGTAGCTTACTTTTTCTGGCCTTTGGTTTTCTCCTCTGTAAAATGGGCATGATGCCGGTGGCCCTGACTCACCCAGAAGCAGGTAAATGCGAAGTGCTCACTGTCAAGGTCTGCACTCAGGCCGGCTTCTCCTAGCTAGCTTAACCACACCCGCCTCATTTTCACCCTGCCTATTTGGCCACAGTTGCTTCCCAGCCAGTCCCTCTCCCCGCTTGCCACAGCGGGAGGATGCGGGTTTGTTCCGATGGGCCCTGAGTTCCTCTCACCTTCTTTCTGAAGCGGTGGAGGTGGAGTAGGGTCTCCAGGTCAGTGCGCTGCCTCTCGGCTGCCATGTAGAAGTGTGTCAGCTTGGCTTGGAAGGCCTGCTGGGTGGAGGTGAAGGCTGCCAGGTCTGGGAGCTCTGTCTCACCTGCCCCTTCCTCTGCAGCCCCCAACTGTGCCGCCTGCTTGGACAGTTCCAGGCCCTGACGGTACTGGGCCTGAGCAGGGAGAAAGAGACCCACTCAAGTTCCTGCTTTAAGGATCTGCCTGCAGTCAGGAGCCACCATGGTCTTCTGAGTCTCAGTTTCCCTATCTACAAAGCTCAGCCTGCGGTCAAAGGTTAATGCAGCCAATAGTCCAGGCCTTTGCCTTGGAAGTTCACTTCTTCTGGAAGGTTCTGTGACTTTGAAGCCTGGGTCGGAGACTTTGATCCTCCATAGTCCTCTACACTGTGTCCAGGCCACTTCCATCTCTACTGTCTGGGAGTCCCTGAGGGCTGTGACAGCCAAAGCCTCCGGTCTATCACAAATACGGCATCCCTGACTGACCCAGCAGGCCAAGGTCGGGCCCTGGAACATACATTTTAAGAAACCCATGAGGGTTCTGACTTCTCTGTACATGGTCTTGGGGGACTTCCTGCAGGAGGCAGAACCTCACTGCCCTGGGAAGTTCCCTTGCACTTTCCCACCCCTGCATCCGGGACCTAGCAGACCCCACCTCACGCCCTCTTGACCACGTGGGCCCTGGAACATACCGCAACCTGCAGGAAGAAGTCCTCAAACTCGGCATGGACTTTCTCGACAGTCTCTGCACATAGATCGACAGGGGCAAGGGCCTGCAGACACTGCCTTCCTTCCTGCTCCATCCAGTCACTGACCTGGGCAGAGGAAGGGGATTCAGTCGTGATGGGTGACTAAGGAGCCATTCTGGGCCAGCCGTCTACTGCCTTGGGTGTGTCCACATGCATGGGGCATGTGCAAGCTTGCATATGTGTGTATGTGTGCAGGTGGGTATATGTGAGTGTACTTGTGTTTGGGGACCAGAAGTCAACTTGGGTAGGTATTGCTCCCAAGGATCTGCCCACCTTGGGTTTTTTGTTTGTTTTTATTTTTGTTTTGTTTGTTTGATTCAGCGGCTCTCACTGGGGTCTTGGGCTCACCAATAATGCAAGGCCTGCCTGGCCTCCTGACTCTGTCTCCTCAGGGCTGAGATTACAAGTGTACACCACCACACTCAGTGTTTTATGGGGGTTTTGTGGATCAAACTCAGGCCCATGTACTTGTGTGGTATAAACACTTCACCGACTGAGCCGCCTCCATAGCCCTTCAACTTCTTGAGGGGCCAAAGCCTTCTCGACCTCAGTCAGTTGTGGGCCTGGATGGATGGAAACCCTGGACAGGAGATGCTGGGCAGGAGAATCAGGGGAGGGGGAACATGTGGTTGCATTCTGCAAAGGTCAGAGGGCAATGCCTCCCTCAGCTCAACCCAGAGGGGATATGGCACTGTGAGTGGCCAGCACCAGGGAGACCCTCTGTGTGTATGGTCGTGGGATGAAGCCAAACAAAACAAAAAGATGTAGCACTCTGAACTCCAGCACCATGTCTGCCTTCACGCCACCATGCTCCCTGTCATGATAATGGACTGAACCTCTGAAACTGTAAGCCAGCCACTCCAATGAAATGTTTTCTTTATAAGACTTGCCATGGTTGTGGTATCTCTTCACAGCAATAAAAACCCTCACTAAGACAGACCCTGAGAAGGTTAGTGCTAATCCTGAACTTGACAGAATGCAGGATCACCTAGGAGACTAGTCTCTGGGGCTTATCTTGGTTTTATTATTTGCAGTGGGAGACCTGCCTATCGTGGGTGGCACCATTCCCTGGCTGGGATCCAGACTATATATTCCTGATTGTGGGTGCCCCACAACCCTCCCACCTTGACCCCCCCCACTGTGATGTACTGCACTCTGAGCTATGGGTGCCCCATGACTTTCCCCCTTGACCCCCTACTGTGATGGACTGCACTCATGACTGTAAACTCTTGAACTGTGAGCCAGCCCAAACTTCCTCAGATCATTTTTGTCACAGCCCCAGGGAGAGAAAACAAGGCATTCCTGCTCTGGGGACACCAACAAAGGTACTTTGTCTTCAGAAAACTCAAGGCTAGACATGCAGGCACAGAGGCTTGAGCAGTCAGATGGCCCAAGGGTCAAGGCTAAGTACCCAGCAGGGATGACCCAGCTCAGGGCAGACAGGCATATGTTGGCTTTAAGTACTGAAGCCAGGTGAAGGGGCACCAATAGATTCAGTCTCAAACTCCAGATGTGCAACCACAGGGGATGACATCTACCTGGCCTCGGTTTCCCCATGTATGGTGGGAAATCCCAAAAGCTCCTGTGTCCTTGGTAAGAGCCCACGCTGGAAGACAAGCATATTCACAGACACTAGTCCAGGGGACGCTCACAGTCCGCGCTAATAAGTGCAGCCCTTATATCCATCATTTAATCCATGAAGCACTGATTGGATGGCATGTTTTCTGCCTTGGCCCCAACACCAAGGGTTGGCAGCCTGATATTTTAACTCCAGAACAAAGCGACCCCTGTAAAGCACCCTGTCCCCCAGTAGCAGCCTCTTCACCTGGTGGATGGCAGCTTCCAGGTGGCCCAGGCGGACACGGAGCTCCAGCCTTCGGAGGAGGTGGTTGGACACAGTGACCAGGACATGAAGCTGGTCATCCACAAGGTTGTACAGGGCTGCAGCTTCAGCCAGGTGGCTCCTGGGAGGGAGAGGAGGATGAGAAGATGCAGAAGCAGGTCCCTCCCCTCATCCACCTCCTTGTGGTCTCACTAGTCAAGGACCTGCCCTCCTAATCTGTGGCCCCAGCTGGACTGCCAGTCACTGCCTGATGTGTCACCTGAAACAGAGCCCTAGCCCACTCCAGGCCTCAGCCACAAACCTGAGGATGCAGCAGGAATGGAAATGATCCTGCTCCAGCTGGGTAGATCTGAGTCTGAATCCCAGTCCTGCTACCTGCTAGTGTGGGTCCTTGTGTAACATCACCTCTTTGGAGGGGCTCTGGTTCCCCGTCTTTAAAATGGGAATAGTAATAGAACCCACTGCCCAGAGTGGCTGTAAGCAGAAAGTGATCGAAGCAGGGGCTTCCAGAACTGCAGCTCCCACATTCCACCCCAGGTATCTGCACGAGGCTCCAGTTGTGGAACTTTCTAGTGCTGCCTAGGGGGTTCTGAGAAGTCAGGGACCTGCCTTCATGAGAAACACATTCGCAACACCCTATCTTCCCAGCCTCTATTTGACAGGACATGGGTACAGAGAAGCAACTGTTACCCATGATGGTCTTTTGTCTCTGGTAGAGAGTCTCAGTGTCCCAAACTGGCTTCAAACTCCTGCGTGACCAAGGATGACCTTGAATCTGGGGCCCACCTACCCTGCAAAGCATTTTTAACTTGGTCAAAGCCAGAGGATCTAAAGCAGGTTTGTGGCGATGCTCGGTGAAAAGAGAAACCTGGAGTCTCCCCACAACTGCCCTAGGGAGCTTGTTTCCAGACAAAGATGATAGAAGGAAAGGCTGCCTTTTCTAGGGACGCCCGTCACCGGTCTTACATCAGAAGAAAGCCCAAAAACGCCTGAAGGAGAGGGCTGCAGATTCCGGCGCTGAATAGGAAAGGGCTGCGGCGAGCGTGGGCCCACAGCGCTCCCTGGTGGACTCCAGCTCAAAGGTCTGGAGGGACCTCAGGTAGACAGGAGGGCTAGGGTGTAGCAGGTGAGGCAGGAGCATGGTGACTAACAAAGAGGCGGCATTGTGAGGGGCAGGAGGTGGCCTACATTAGGCACCAGGGCCCACCGTCGTTTCAGCTCCACCAGCATGAACCTGTCCCTGGCGTCTAGGGGTGCATCTCAGGGTGATATGTTCTGTTAGCTTGTATCTATTTCCTGGCCCCACCACATTCCAAATGTGTGACCCTAGGATACTCCATTAACCTCTCTGAGTCTCGGGTTCCTCTATTGTAACAAGAGGAGACAACTTGGCTCCACCTTGAAAGTGGGAATTAAATGAGTAAACATTTTCATTCTTTTTAAAAAAAAATATTTATTTATTTATTATGTAAATATTGTAATATTTATCTGCGGGTATGCCTGCAGGCCAGAAAGAGGGCACCAGACCTCATTACAGATGGTTGTGAGCCACCATGTGGTTGCCGGGAATTGAACTCAGGACCTTTGGGAGCCATCTCCCCAGCCCCCAACATTTTCATTCTTTAGAACAAAGCACACATACATCAAATGTTGGTTCAGTGCACAAGCTGTTCTTAAGTGTGTGCATAAATTTTGTATTTGGCTCTTGAATATACATACCTATGTTTTACTGGAGCAAAAATTTCTAATTACTGACCAATTCAGTTACATGCTCAGTATCCCTTGGCCCAGAAGGATATCAGATTTTGGAATTTTTCCAATTTTAGGGTATTTGGATACGTATAATGAGGCATGTGGGCAATGGGACTTCAGCCTAGACAAGAAGTCCATTTGCATTTCAGACACACCTTTACATACGGTCTGAAAGTAATTTTGCACAATCATTTCAATAACTCTGTGTATGAAGCAAAGCGTCTCTGGGTGTAATTGCTGCCCTGTGCCCAGACTGTCTGCGTTTAGAACAGTCAAGACGTCTGATTTGAGACTGAAGGGGTTCCACTTCACAGCAGTCAAGGAAGCTGATGCTGTCCAGTCAGGTCTGCCACCCACCTGTGGTCCTGAGGTCCTTCCCCTAGGCTGAGCATGGGAAAGGCAGGCCTGTACGTTAGCCACCCAGCTGTCCCAGCCTTGGGTTCCTATGGGCCATACTGTTTGTTCCCTGTGCTCAGTCTCAACTTCTTCCTGCTAAATAAGAGTGGCGTGGGCGGCACCAGGCCCTTGCCAGGAACACATGAGATGGGTCTGGAAGGGCTTGGACCAGAGTCTGGGATGGAAAAGGGCACGGTTCGTGTGTGGAGAAAGGAAACAAGAGGACTGGTCCTCCAACGCCCGCCTGTGGCCGAAGACGAAGGAGGAGACGGTGAGTGATCCCCAAGGCTCAGAGGGTGGGGAACCTGTGACCCAGCTGCTCCCCTAGGCCCACCCTATGCATTCTCTTCACGGGGTGACCCCACCTCTGAGCTCTGATGGAGCATGAAGGCGGGGAGATTGAATGTGCCCACCTGACATCAGGGTTGGCATTCAGCCTGCTGGCCTCCTGCTGCAGCCTGGCCAGAGTAGCTCCACCTTCCCTCTGGAGAGCCAGCAGGCCCGGGTCCCTCAGCACAGCCTCCATCAGATCCTTGGACTTGCTCAGGCACCTGGTGGCCTCCTGCCAATATGGGGGGGGTATCCTTAGGCCCAAACTCCACTCTTCCCTGTAGCCTTCCAGGGCTACCCATGCTGATAGAGTCTGAATCTCCCAACTGGGTGCCTCAAGAAAGTCTGCCCTTTAATCTGTAGCATGTCTTCTGAAGCTACGACCCTCTTATCACCATGGTAACCTCACTGGTCCTCGCTCCATCCTCTCTTGGAAATACCCATCCCAGACTCTTGGTTGAGCTCTCTAAAGTCCTCTGGCTTCCCCTGCAGCAAGAAAAAGGGACATCAAAGGGCATACCTCATGACCCCTGCTTCAAACTCTCCAGGGCCCCTCTGTTGAGCTCCTGAGCCCAGCTCCTTCCTCTATACTCTGCTCCACAGATACCCAGCTACGCCTGCCGCAGGGCCTTTGGACATGCTTGCCCTCCGCCTGGAGCTCATTTCCCCTCAAAGACATATTCTTTCAGGCCTCAGTTAAACACCATCTCTTCAAAGACCACCTGCCTTCCTCACTCTTACCACTTTTACAGCATTTGACATAATTTGTAACTCCCCCCTTTTTGTTTCAACTTGGGGGTCTCTTGCACCCCTGGCCAGTGTTCTACCACTGATCTGCATCCCCAGTCCCTCATAGCTACCTTTTAAATAACCACTCTGCCGCTGCGCCATGCCCCTCACCAGAGCAGAGGCAAGCCAGATCCTCAGGCTAGGTCCCTAGTGCAGGGCACAAGGTGGATGCCCAAGAACTATTTATTATCTGAGTGACAAAGTGAAAGACAGAGTGACCACCATAAGTGTCCCCTTTCCAGTGCTCTTGGTACTTAAGAGTCTGAGGTACGCTGGAGGCTTCCCTGCCCCGTGATCCAAGCTTACCTGCACCCCACTGGGGGGGTCACCCTTCTCAAACTCTTGAATGGAAGCCTGCAGCAGGGATGAAGCCTGGCGAAGGTCAGCGAGGAACGGGTCCAGCTTCTGCAAGGACAGGCGCCAGAGCACAGGACTCAGCCTGGGAGACCAAGAGGAGAGGTATCTTTCCCTAGGAGGACACGGGGAGGCCCCATGCAGGGCTTCTAAAACTCATACTGCAGCAGAACCAGGAGAGCTGAAAGTGGAGCTCTGGACAAGCTCCACCTCCACCCATACCCCAATCCGTCGCCCACCTCTAGCTCACCCCACCCCCACAGCTGAGCCAGACCCTGCTCTGGGGCAGAGTCTGAGAACGGCTACCAAGTCTCCAAGCCACAGTGCCGCTGCTGCAAGGTCCAGCGTGGGAACAAGAGCCAGAGGAGAGAGAAGATGGCCCTGAGCTCTTCACAGCCCTAGCGGTTCCTCATAGAAGGGGCAGGATGGGGCTGAGAGGCTGGGCTGGAGAAGCACCCTTGGCCCAGCTCAGCCGTCGGCTAGCTGTGACACCACAGGTAAGTTACTTAACCTCTTTGGGCTTCACTTCTGAGAGGTGGAACCCATGGTAGAATGTGATTTACAGCGGGGTAAGGGTTTGATGGATTAATTTGTGCATGGGATTTAGAATAGAGCCCGGAACATGCCAGAATCATGATCACTGTAAGTTTTACACTCTGGCTCACCCAGTAAAATGTCACTTAAAGGGACAGCCTGAAAGTTGAAGTTCAAAGGACACTAGGTTAGCGCGAGTCCTCTGGAGAGGGAACCAGGAGCCTGGGAGTGGGACATGCCACTGAAATGTTTGTACACACTATCCCTCCACATCTTCAGGTGAGTGATTCTAGGAACCCCACCACCACACAGGACACCAAGACGAGGAGGCCCACGCCCCTTCTGCTAAGTGTCCTGTAGAACCACGTACACCTCCTGAGCACTAGAAACTGGCTGAAAATGACTCAGATAATTGATGCCAGGTAGACACTGCCTCGAAAGTTGTCTTTGTGTCCAAACAAGCAGGTCTGTAGGTGGCCCAATGGCATGCAATGCCTCCCTCATCTTCTTTCCCTCCTGTCCCTCCCTCTCCCATCCATTTATTATTATTATTATTATTATTTTATTTGTTTTTTTTTTTGAGACAGGGTTTCTCTGTGTAGCCCTGGCTGTTCTGGACTCACTCTGTAGACCCGGCTGGCCTCGAACTCAGAGATCCACATGCCTCTGCCTCCGAAGTGCTAGGATTAAAGGCATGAACCACCACTGCCTGGCTCGTTTGTCTGGTTTTTTTTTTTTCTTTTTTACTTTTTTATTGGGAGAAAGATGTGCATGCCATGCCATGTGTAGGAGAGGGGTGTGCACACCATTGTGTGTGTATGGAAGTCAGAGGGTATTCATGGAGTTGATTCTCTCCTCCCACCTTTACGTGGGTCCCACAGATGGAACTCAGGTCACCAGGCTTGCACGACAAGTGCTTTTACCCACTGAGCCATCTCGCTGGCACTTCCTCTGGGTCTATTTGTTTGTTTTAGTTTCTTACAACGGGACCTCGTCGTCGTAGCCCAGGATGGCCTTGAACTGGCTATGTAGCCAAGGATGACCTTAAACTCCTGATCCTCGTGTCTCAGGTGCTGGGATGGTAATCCTAGATACCTTCAGCCCAACATTGGTTGACTCCACAGTTACACCTGCACTCAACACCAGACACCCGCAGGACATGGGGGCACAGGCTTGTTACCCTAGTACTTGGGATGCAGGAGGCAGGAGGCTCTTGAGTTTAAGGCCACCTGGACTACAAAGGAAGTCGAGAATATATAGCTATGTGGCCTGAGCTATGAGTGCAGACCCTGTCTCGGAAAAACAAGGGCCAAGCCTGGAAACTCGGGTACCCCACTTGCTCCTCTCTCGCAGGGCCCTGGGTGCTGTGTCTCAGAGTCACCAAGAGGACAAAGGAAAAACAAGCAAGACAATTCACACAGCTCTCCCACATATAACAGCAGATAATAACTTGTCACGCTATCGGTAGAGACAGGATTTCTCCATGGAGGGGTAACTTCCATGGAGACACCCTGGCCGGAATCTGTCATACTTTGTGGGGAGTGGCCCTCAGGCCCTGGCTGAGGCTGGGCAGCTGGGTGGGTGTTCGGCCCCTTCAAAACAGACGATTCCATGTGCTACCCTACTCTTGTGGCCTTCTAGTTAACCCAGGCACGGAATGCCCACTTGTGGGGCTGTGGGAGATGGGTTGGAGCCAGGGGCGGTTTCCTTCCCTGCCCTATAGGAAGCAATGCATGTTAACTTACCATGTGTCCATGGCTCCATGGAGCAGGCGTTGACAATAGCCAAAGCTGTCCAAGTGTGTCAGACAGGCTTTACTAACTTTAACTCAATCCTCATAAAAATCCCACACAAAAAAAGCAATTTCATTGCCCTCCCTATCCTCCACTTTGCTGATGAGGAAAGCAAGGCTCAGAGAAGGTGGGTAACTTACCCAAAGTCACAGAGCGGAACTAGACTAGAACCCAGAAAGCTGGCCCCAGAGCCTGAGGTCTTACTGGGGGCTACTCTGTACCTTTATTGTGTTGTTGAATGACTGGTTTTGGACAGGGTTGAGGGACCCAAGGGGCAGGGCAGTGAAGGGAAGAGGAGAAGTCGGAGACTGAAGGCTATGAGGATAGACACCTGGAAGAGCTGCATCCACTCGCTGTGGTGGTAGGGGAAGGGGCCCTCCAGAGCCTCGGGCAGCTGGCTAGGGTCCACGTGGCTTCTGAGGGCCTTCAGCGAGGTCAGTAGCTCCACCTGTAGATGAAAGAAGAGTCAGAGGGCGCAGAGGACTCTCCCCAGTGACCGACGGAGAAGGTCCTGCTCAGATCCCTGTCCAGCCACCACATCTCCCCCTGGAAAGATCCAGAGTGGTGTCCTGAGCAGTGAGTCTTCTCTGGAAGCTTTGATCAATCATTTGAAATGGACCCTGATTGTGGAATGGCACACCCAGGGGCACACATACTGCTACTGCCAAGTCTGCATTCAAGGCAGGCATCACCAATCAACTGCAGAACTCAGCTCTCTCCATGTTGCCACCCAGGCCTCTGCTCACCTGGACAGGTAGTGCAGGTAGCTGGAGAATGGATGCCTTCTCTCCCAGGAGGAGCACTTTGCTGATGGAGGCCAGAGCCAGAGCCTGTGAGGAGAGAAGCTCTTCAGGCCTGCTCTGTCCCCTCTTCCCCTTGTCACCTCCCCCTTCTCCCTGAGGGACATGGTGTGGTCGCCTGGGTGGGGGCTTTGTGACATGTTTAGAGTGAACCACTAGCATCAAGAGAAAGCAAACCCAAGCTGTACTTCAAGCCTTCCTTGAGGCCTCAGTTTCCCCATCTATAAGACAAGGGGTCAGATGGCCAGGTAAGCATACGTCAGACCTTCACCTGTCCGATTGTACACAATGGCTAGCCAAGAGTCTTCTCTATCAGGGGTTTATGTGGCCCAAGGCTAAACCAATCAGAGCCCTGTATTCCCCAGAACACGGAGCTTAGTCAATGCAAGTCAATCAGCACTAATGATAAATCAAGAAACTTTTGCTAGGACATCTCACACTGTGTCCACGGAATCAAATGACTCCCAAGCTGCTAGATTCAGCTCCTGGCTGTTAGAACAGGGACTTGCCGCTTTAAGACAGCGATCACTCTTAAAAAGCCACATCCCACAGCCTGAAGAGACCAGTCACACCTTCTGCAGCTCTCTCTGTGACTTGATTTTCCTTTGTGTGCCTGGCTCTTCCTTGCTCTCTGACATGAACAGTATATTGGGGTAAATCACATGATGTAAAACTTCCCGCTAGACTCGCAAACTTATAAAAGACTGATGATTCTCTTGCTCCTAGAATTGCTCGCAGGATTCGCTCTGGGGACTTTTGTAAGGAGCCGCCTCTGTCCACCCCATCCCTCTCCTGGTGATTGGTTCTCTCTCTCTCTCTCTCTCTCTCTCTCTCTCTCTCTCTCTCTTACACACACACACACACACACACACACACACACACACGTTCTTTCTTTCTCTCATCCTCACTCAATGAACCTCTTCTCTGGGTTTTAAAGGAGGCCCCCTTCTCTTTAAGGTCCTGCAGTGTCAGTCTCTCCCATCATGCACTGGTTCTCTCTAAAGTTTCACCTCTCACCTCAAGGCCCCATCATGCCCTGCGCCCCTCTAGCCTAATTCAATGCATTTTCTGAAGGGAACCATTCATCAGCTTCCCTTCCAGCACCCGCAGCTACTACTTCTAAAGCTCTTTATCACACTGAACCAGCTGACACCCTTAGTCTAGAAGCCTGGCTGCAGGGTTCCCTTAGTTGTTCCTAAAAGTCTCTGCCTGGGTTTTGCCGCGCCAACCTTAAACCCAGCAGACTCTGGGCATGCCACATTCCCCTGGAGATTCCTAAAACCAGCTAGATTAAGGCCCCCTGCCTTGCACTCACCTGTGTGCGTTGCAGGGCACTGACAAGAGCAGGACTCGGGGATCCTTTCCTGGCATCAATCACCATCAGTAGCCCCTTGGCTGCATTGTCCAGCCTGTGGGAGGAAGACAGAAATTAGGTCCTGCAAAGCAGCCTGGGCTCAGGAGGACCTGATAGAAAAGTGAGGGAAACAGGCTGGCAGGAGTCTTCACTCTGCAAGACCAATGCCTCCTCCAGGAAGCACCCATGATTCCTCCTGCAGAATCCACAGCCTCCCCTTCACCTCGCAGGCCCCAGGTTCATCACTGTGGTCACTGTGTGCCTGCATCACCACCCTTTTGAGGTCGGGAACATGGCTCAGAGGTTGTGTGTGAGCCTAACCTCCCACCTATTTCTTTGAGTAGGCAGGACCCCCAGTTTGTTCAGGGTTCACCAGCGTCCACCTGTGGCTTTCTCATCGGGAGAGACCACACTAGTGACCCAACTTCCCTGGCCAATGACTGGGCTAGGTGGCGCCACATGACCTATCTTTCCCCAATGAGGTGAGAAAAGCTAACTGAATGGCTTCAGAAAAATCTATTTTCTCCTTTAAGGAATTCTTCGAAGGAGGGAGGAAGGTGTTGGGAAGGGACTGAGGGAGGTAACCAGTCGAGTGAGACAGAGCTATAAGGAAATTCCTTACTTTGTATAATTGCTATAACTCATATAGTGTTGCAGGGAAATGAAGAATTCTGGCCTCAAGGCAGACACCCAGAGGCTGTTCTGAACTTGAACGTACGCCTCTTGCACCCAGAATGCCCCCTGCTCTTATCACCAGAGTGGGCAGGATGGATGGTAACTGCTTCCCAGGTCCCAGGCTGGCCTAATTACAGGCCTAGGTCAAACAGGAGTCTTCCCCGAGACCTAGCCAGGGCCCTCAGACTTTGAGCAGCAAGGGGGGAGGGGGGAGCTTGGTGTCGAGGTCCTGGTGTGGAGGACTGTAAGTGCCCTCAGCCAGTCTGCTGGCCAAGGGGGTCTGAAAGATGCTCCCAGCTGTCTTCGAACCTTACACCACCAGTTCACGAACACAGCCCTCATGGCCCCACATTGTTTTGTGTCCCTCTCACTTGACAAGACTGTATGAGAACTGATGGGTTCATCTGTATAACATATCCACTGCCTGCACCGAGCAAGAGGGGCATAAAGGCTTGCTCTGGCCACCCCAGGTGGGGAACTAACTCAGAGCAGACAGGCAGTAGACTGTGAGAGGAGCTGACACCGCCTATTTCCCTTATCCCAGTTGCTTGTGGTCCTACCCGGGCTCCCTGGTCATTTTAGGGGGCAGGGTACATCACAGAGGAGAACAGTCATTCCCCCAAGGTCACAGAGCAAAGTGGGTGGGGAGATGTTCCAGGGTTCTGTCTACCACAGAGCTGTTTCTCAGAGTCGGTGGCCATTTTCCACCTACCGAAAATCTGGTGTCCAGTGGCCTCTGGGGGGCAGGTGACCTGCGGGGGACAGGGGGCTCTGGGGAGGGGGTGGCAAAGAAGGTTCCAAGGAATTTCATGGCTCCCTAACCTCCCCCCAGATGCTGAACCTCCAGTTGGCTGGGGTTCTACACTCCAGGGTAGGGTAATGTCACCTTTGCATGTCCTGGTGGGAGCCTGTGGCTCAGAAGCCAAACTTCTCCCGAGCCATGAAGTCTGAACCATGGGCTGAGGGGCTAGGAGTGGGGGAGACCGGGGACTGGAGATCAGACCAGGCGATGCATCACTTGTGCTTAGTCTTGTGTGTTTGTGTGTGTGTGTGTGTGTGTGCAGGTGTTTGCATGTAAGTGATGAGGCCAGAGGACAACCTTAGGTGTCCTCAGAGGCTCCCTACCTTTTTCATTGAATCAGGCTCTCTCATTGGCTGGAATATGCCAGTTAGGTTAGGCTAGGCTGGCCGATCTCTGTATCTACAAACATGCCCCATCACGCATGTCCTTTTGTACGTGGGTTCTGGAGTTACAGCTCAGGTGACCTTGCTTACAAGGCAAATATTTTACTGACTGAGCTATGGCCCCAAACCCTGGCTCTTTATTCTCTCATTCATCCGCTCACGCATTCATTTACCCTGTCTTTTATTTACTTAATAGCATTTATATCTCTGATGCCGCCTTTCCGGAGAAGCCTTCCCTGGCTTCCCGGCTGAAGTCTCTGATCTGGCCACATCAGTGTCGCCGGGAACCTTACAGGAATGCAGACTCTCAGGCCTGCCACATGTGCAGTGCTGGGAACAAGCCGAGTAATCGGCGCCAACGGCTCACCTAGCCAATCTACGACTCTGGTACACTCCCAGGTCAGAGCTGTGGGTTCCTGCTGCGTGTCTGTGGAGTGTTCCATGCACACCTCTCCTCTCTCCCACCGGCCTGGGATGGCAATGGCTGAAGGGACTGAGCCCATCTGCCACCCAGCACCTAGCCTGTGAACACGCAGCGGATGGGAGGACCTGGGGCCTCTCCACTACGCACCTGCCTGAGGGGTGACGGTATGGCAGTGTCCCCTTACCTAGGAACACTGCACAAGTAGGACAGCAACTCTGTGACCTCCGAGGCAGTACACCATGGCGCCTCCCAGGCTTCCTCCATGGTTGACACCAGAAGCAGAGGCCGCCCCACCCGGTCCCTACCACCTGAAGGAGAGAAGACACATGAGCAATGACAATTCTGGGGGACCCTCCATGGGAGCTGCCTCTGTGACTCTCCAGGTCTTTGCCTACACTGATCTTTCAGCCTGGAATGTCCTTTCTTCTCTTCCTTCTGTGACCCCCAAACTCCTATTCATCCTCCAAAGGCCCAGCTTCAAAGCCACTTCCTGAGAATAGTCTCCCCAAAATTCTTCTTCAGCACTGAGTCAGCTCACTATCCTCTGGGCTGTCTCTGTATAATGGATGTACCCCATTACAGTGCATGCACCCCAGGAAACAAGCTGGTGCAGTAATCTCTGAGGCCACGCAGACTAGTTCACATCCTGACTTGCTGTGTGTCCCTGGATAAGTCTGTGCATCTCTGAGGTTTCTTTGGGGATTAAGGGAGCCAGTTCCTGTGAGTGTCCAGCACTCAGACGGGAGCAGGGAGAGCATCTGTGGTGCCTGAGCACCGTCTCTGTCACTATCTCACTCAGACCACAGGCTGAGCTTGTGAGTTCTTCTCCAGCCGTGTATTCTTCACAGGCCGTTTCCTCGTCTAGAAACGAGGCCTGTGTGTCTCACTGCCCCCCTGGGACTCAAGGCCCAGGATGTCAGCCCAGCTGGCAGGACCTTCCTTCATCCAGCTCTGTTTGTCTGGTGTGCCCCACCTCTCCCTAGCTATTGAAAACCTCTCTGTCCCCTGGTCTGGCCAAGGAACCACTTCCATATCCCCAACCCCGGTCCTGCAGGAAGCTGCCCTGACAACTCCACTGCCTCCTGGGATTGGCTCAGGACAGCATCAGAGCATGGATGCCCGAGGAGTTGGCCAGCACATGGAGGTTAGAACAATGCAACCCAAACTCTGTAAGTCTGGGAACTTGCAGATTGCAGCAGGATCCAGAAGGCCATCTTACCTCCCCTCCCTGGCTCCCAAGTGGTACAGATGGAGTCAGTCCCCAGGCACAACGTGGAGTAGCAAAAGGGTCAGACTCTGGGTGTCCTGGGACACGGTAACCATGTGACCAGAGCCTGGCTCTGCCTGCCTGACCACCAAATGCTGCCTGGGTCAGGAACAGGGCAACAGACAGCACCCCACACAGGAGGCATCTTTGTCCACATGATTTGCTTTTCACTGGATCAAGGAGCTCTCTGTGCTCCAAACACTGCCCTTGCCGGGTGGGCTGAAACAAAATATCATCTCTAGCTCCAGAAAACCTTTCTGCTATGGGCGTGCTAGGTGACCAATGTCACATGGAAATAGGAAGGGCAGGTAGGAGTCAGGAGGTTCCGATAGCCACTGAAAAATTCAATAAAGCTTCAACAGATGACTGGGACACCAGCAGGCGGCTCCTCCATCTGCAGAGAGATGGCGCCAGGGAGAAGTGGAAATCAGGAGTAGCAAGGAGGCAGGACCGTTAGTTCCCAAAGGCACAGGGTCCTTCCTGCTCCTGACCTTAACATGTACTGTTCCCTGTTTCTGAAATGCTGTTCCCAATGTTTACATGGCTAACTCCTAAGCTGTCCTGGCCTCTCTTGCTGGAAGCCTGAACCAGGAGCGTTCATGTCCAGTTCCTAGACATTTTCTTTATGTTGGATTAAAGTTTCTCTAATGCTAGAACAAAAGTTGTGTGGGTGCAGGGGCCACATAGGCTCATTTCACACCACCGAGACTAGGGCTCGGGAAAGTGATCGAATAGCTACAAAGCAGAAGTAAAACTCCTGAAGCATGGAAGCTGTCAATACCAAAGCCCGCTGGTGGCAGAGCCCTTGTTCATTCACCATAGGCCGGAAGAGCTATTAACAAAGACTCATAGATGCTTCCTTCCTTGAAGAATTGCCCTTAGCCGGACTAGCATATTGGCTCGCCCTGCATCCCATTTCAGGATCAGCCTGCAGTTAATGACTGACAGACTCAGGATCAGTCTGCAGTTAATGATCAACACACCCAGCCAGAGTCAGCGTGCAGTTAATGTCTAGCATGCACAGATATTAATTCTGACCCCTTGCCTTAGGCAGCCAACTGGTATAACCCACACCTTGGAGCCTCTCCGGGGTCTGGCACCACCTTGCTTGTCCATTCCTCTGCCTGCCCTACTTTGTTCTGTCCCGTTCTCATGGGGGCCTTCCCAAGAATCTTTGTCTCAAACTCAGCTTCTAGGGAGCCTGACCCACACCTTGGCTTCCTCTCTGAAGTCTGGAGAAATGGGTGGATGGATGTTTGGGTGGATGAACAAGTGGACAGATAGGTGGATGGATACCTAGACACGGCTTTCCTCTAATCCATGCCTTTCGTTGGAAACTTTCAGCCTCCTGGACCTTCCCCCTCTTTACCCATCAGCATCTGAGAAGGCTCTGCCCCTTCCACCCCCCCCCCGAACCCCAGAACCTGGCAGGCAGACTATCCCGGAGTGGAGAAGTTTGACTCCCAGAGTTCTAATCCTGGGCTCAGGCCTGCAACACTCCTCCGGGCTAAGTCCTCCTCCTAAGGGACCCGAAGAATCTTTCTGGAAGCCAGGCAGCTCCCCAGACAGTGGGGTTGAGCCAGATGTTCTGGGGAGAGCTATTCCATCTGGGGAAGAAGAACAACAAAGCAGGGGCTGTCATAAGGAGACACACTTTCCGAGGGACAGTATAAGCATAAGGCTTATAGCATGACCTGCTCTCTGCCAGATAATGCTAAATCCCTTCCTTATGGTATGTCTTTGAACCCTCAGAGCAAGCAACTCTTGATGTAAAAGATGCCCCACCCCCACCCCGCCCCTCAGCAGAGAAGGAGGCTTGAACTCAGAGAGGTTAAGTGTCTGGCCAGCATCACACAGCATGAAGTAAAGTTGGAATGTAAACCCAAACAGACCAATGAATGGACTTGCTCAGCTCTACACTCCTGAGACGTCTTTAACCCCTTGAGACTGGGACAGTTTTGTGGCCCCTGTCCCTCACAGCCAGAGCCTCCTGCGCCAGGTAAGCCTGGTTCTTGCCCTGCTAAGTGTGAGCTCTTACCTTTCCCCGGGGCCTTGGTTCCACAAGGCTGCAGAGAGTTGAGGGGGCTCAGGGCTTTCTCAGGGGGCAATGGGGGTGCCCTCTGTGCTTTCAAGAAAGAGAACTGGAGCCCAGGAGCTGGGGACCCATGGGCGGAGGTGTTTCTACTGAGAAAGGCCTCAGTCTTGGACGCTCTGCTGTGTCCTGGTGTGGTCTCCTCTGTCTTTGTTTCGGAAGCTAGAGCTGCAGGGGCAGCTGAGGACAGGAGGGGAGAGAATATTTGCCTTGGCCCAGGCCTGAGCTGGACCATGGCTGCTGTCATTCCCAAAGGCCTTCTCATCTTAAAGGATGCTGGCTCTTCTTCAGTGTCTTCTAACAGATCAGAGGTACAGTCCAGTGGCTTCTCCGGGACACCAACGTTGGGCTGCTGGGGCTGTCTCTCTGGAGTGTGGGCAGATGGTTTGTGTTTGGCCTTTCTTCTTGAGCCCCCGCGGCATGGCTTCTCTCCTGAGCCTGCTGGCTTTGCACATGCCAGTCTTCCCAAGAGAGGTCCCTCATCATGTCCTGGAGGAGGTAGGACCCTTCCAAGCACAGGGGCCCCCTTAGTTTTGGATGTCTCCTCCTGTGATCCTTGAGTGTCCACACCGAGTGTCACTACCTCCCTGTCTAAAGACCCCCTTCTACACTGTTGGGGAAAGCCCAAGAGGGCCACGTATTCCCCCTCCAGGCCCTGGTTGACCTCACTGTCCATCCGGAAGGACATCTGCCCTGGCCTTGCTGGCTCCACCTTGATGAGCCCTGGATACTTGTATCTAGACAACTTCCCTTTATCCTTAGCCCAGCTCTGGACCATAGACCCCTCACTGCCCAAGGAGCTGGCCTGGCATGGCTCCTGGGGGCTGTTCAGATGGAGTACCTCTAGTGGACAGGAATCCCCATCTGAGGAAGGGACACTCATTATTGGGGGTCTGTCATCTATAAACTCTGGGCTGGTAATCCTGGTCCAAGGCACAGGTGTGATCCCATTTTCTGAAGCCACGAGACAGTTCTGTAAGGGACGCCCCTTAAAGTCACTGTTGATGGCTTCCAGCCATTCTGGGGTGAAAATTAGAGAGTAGGAGGTCTCGGGAATAGGCTTCTTGTCCACCTCTCGGAGGTCTGAGGAGAGACACTTGAGCGTCATGTGGACAGACTGCTCCTCCCAGGACTCCACTTGAAGGTAGAAGTCGCCCTGGCGCAGCAGGAGCGGGTTGAGTGGTGCCAGGTGGACCACGACCTCATCCCGCAGACACAGCGGCCAGCCCTCATGAAGGAAGAGGCAATGAGTATAGAGGGCCTGCCGAGAGAAGGGGGCATCAGAGAGACAGGCTCCAGGGTACCTCGGTTTTGGTCAGTTTCCTTCCCTCTCCCACATTGAACCTCAAATAGCCAGGGAATAGGCAAAGGCAAGATAGATGCCCAGAACCAGGCACCGAAGAGGCCATTGTTGTCAGGGTACAATGGGGTCATGTTGGTCACGTGCTCCTACCCTTGGCATTGGCCTTGAAGATGCTTGCTAGCTTTTTGGCCTGAAGGGAAGGCCCGTGCTCCAGGTACATTTATGAATCAGCAAGTATCTTCCATGGCAACCCTGCTTGCCTCATGACCCTCTTCTCCCCATTTACCTACAACTTCTCCCAACCCAGCTGGAGCCTTAGCCGCCCCCCCCCCAACACACACTTTCAAAGTCAGGAAGGCATTGATCAGAGGTCTAAATGGGTTTTTTGTACACATAACTGAACTGCTCTGAGATTTGATTTCTTTATCTGCAAATTGGAGCTAAGTAAATCGCAGCAATATTCCTGGGCGGGCACGAGATAGATTGAGTATGGATGCAAAGAAGCCAACACAACACTAGGAGAGTGTCCAGAGAACATGAATTCATTCCCTGCTGAAAAAGTGTGTGGGGATGTGTGTGCATAGCAAGGCAGCACCCATGTGGAGGTCAGAGAATAATTCAGTGTCCCGGATTCTCTCCTTCCATCTTTACATGGGATCCAGCCATCAGATCCAAGACACCAGGCTTGTGTGGCAACTGAGTTATCTCCCCAGCCCCAAGTTAAAAATGACACAGAAACAGTTTTGAATGAGAAGTCAGGAGACTTGGCCCTGCCACTGTCCTGCTGGCTGATCTTGCAAAGGCCACCACCATTTTTACATTCTGCCATTGTAGTCTCTTTCTTACCCATGGGAGTTGGGGTGGTGATGCTGAGCCTCAAAGAGGTAACATGGATCCCCCATGTTCTCAGTGATTAGGTCTTGATTTGAAACAGAGAGCCTGGCCTCAAAGGACTGTGAGTCTCTCTTTGCTCCTGTCTGTTCTGAGGTGACATGAATTTATTTATGACAGCCAAATCAAATGTGCCTATATTTTAAAATAAAAGTTGTGAATTTGCCACGGAGAAAGGAGGGGACAGAGCAAGTGGTTTTTGACTTTTTTTTCTTTTCCTTTAAGACAGGGTCTCGTGTAGCCCATGTTGACTTAGATCTCACCATGTAGCTGAAGATGACCTTGAACGTATGATCCTCCTGCTTCTACCTGCTGAGTGCTGGCATCACAGGAAAGCATCATTGTGCCATTTACATAAATGAATTCAAACCCAGGGCTTGTGCATGCTAGGCAAGCCCTCTACCAACTGCGCTGTGTCCATCCCTGCAAATGTGTTTTGAACAGACAAACAGAGAGACAGCTGTGTGGCTTGTCAGGGAGACGAAAAGGGAGGTGGGGAGGAGGATCTTCATGAAACATGGTCAGGGGGTCATGGTGAGGCCACCAGCAAAGGCTTCTGGGAGATACTGCATTCTACTATTCCTGTTCAGGAGCAGTTGCCATGGAGGTTTTCCCTCCAGGTGCTGTGGGTCCTAACATCGGCTGCGTGGCTCTTGATGCTGGGTAGCGCAGGCTCAGGGGAACTAACAATAGCTTAAGGGCATTGGTAAATCTCTGAGGAAGGGAGGAGAGCAGAGGGAATCAGAACTTTGATTCCTTGGTGATTTCCTCACTATTTCCCTAGAACAATCTCCTTCGGGAGCGGGGGTGGGGGGTAGGGGGGTGGGGGGTGCTGGGGGGGGCGCTGGTGGTGGTGGTGGTGTGACTCTTAAAATCCAATTCCTCTGATCAACATTGATTGGTCTAGTCATTGACACGTGATCACAATCTGGCCAATCAAGATCCTTCCTAAAGCTTGCGGCTGCTGGCCAACTGGGAGAAGTAGGAAGCAGAGTGTGTCTTCCGGTGGATTGATGGGGCAAGCTCATTGCCTGAGTAGGGACTAAGTTGTTTTCTTCTGTTGCCTAAAACACTTGTCTCGGAGGCTGGAGAGATGGCTCAGAGGAGAGGAGCACTTCCTGCTCTTGCAGAGGTCCTAAGTTCAATTCCCACCAACCCCATGATAGCTCTCAAACATCTATAATGAGATCTGATGCCCTTTTCTGGCATGGAGGCATACATGCAGACAGACCACTGTATACATAATAAATCAATAAATCTTTAAAAAACAAAACGAAAAACCACTTGTCTCTCCACCTCGACCCAGGAGTTGCCATTGCCCTCTGGATGAGCAGTAGCTCTTAGGAACCCTCCCCTTAGCCACCATATTCCTTGCTGGGGAGACACACCTTGCCCTCCTCCCTCCCTCCTCAATTCCAGCCCTCTGGGCTTCTCAGAGAGCTTGCTATGGCAGCCACATGATGTCCCCAACTTACACAAGCTGCCTCTCTCACTTGCTCGCACAGGCGCTTGGCAGGGATGAGGAAATCCAGGAGGAAGCTGAGCCCATCTCCCCCGAAATCAGAGTCCAGTAGCCGGAACACCTGACCCAGAACAGTAGGGGCAGTGGCTTCAAAAGGCGGGTAGAGCCCTGCCAGGGCATGCTGGATGGCCATGTCAAGGGAGGAAGCATCCTGCTGGGGACAACAGGGAGGAAGAGCGGTTATAGGAGCAGTGGGAGAAGGAGCAATGACCACTCCTGTGACCTTCAGGACCCCTGTGAGTGAGACCTTGCTGACCCCAATGGCCAGGGACAGTCTCTCACTTCACTTAGCCTAACTCAGGAACTCAAGCCTGTACCTTCCTGCCTCTGCCCTGTGGGTTGCCCACAGCCCAACCAGACTCTGTAGCGGTATGCCCCCACTAGCTGCCTTCTTGATTCCCCCACCCTCAACAGCCCTCAACCACATCACACTCAATGGTCTCTTCCTTTCTAGCTCCTCCCCTGCCTAGTTCTATCACCAATTCCACGCAACCACCTTCTCTGCCTCCCCAGTCTCTGGCCTTCTATACTCTAGTCATCCTCCACTAGGATTCAGTCTTCCTCAATATCCCTCAAGGGCTCCCCATGGTTTCAGGATAAATCTAGCAACCTGGGTCTAACTGCTGTGCTTGACGCCATCTCCCTCAACCCTGCTGTCTCTGTCTGTACCTCCACCATGCGGGCGAGTCTCACCTCCAGCCTTTGCCAGTATTGTCCCTTCTTCCAGAACACCTATTTGCCTCTTTCTCTCTCACCTTACCTGGCAACTCCTTCCTTATTTAACCTCAAGACTCAGGCCAGCTCTTGCCTGTTCTGGAAGGTACTCTATGACTTCACACCTGCCTCCATCCAGTGAAGTCAAGTGTCCCCTCCTCTCGTGCCTTATCAGAGAAGTCCCCACACTGACTTCTGGCCCCCAAAGGGTAAGTGGGGCAGAGAGGACTGGCCCCAAAGGTGCCTGCATCCAAATCTCCACAGTCTGTGAATACAGGCAGAGGGGACCGAAGGCAATAAAACAAACTCTGAGGCAGGGGAGAAGCTATGACTCACACTCAACCAGATTCCAAAGCCAGGGGTGTGAGACAGAGGCCCCATCCTTCCTGTCTGTGTTCATCCAGAGCAGGCCACCTCCACGTTGGCAGAATAAGTGAAGGAGTGAAAGAATTCATGCCTACAGCTGAACTCTGAAGGAGAGTGGGTTGGGTCAGATGCTGGCATGTTGCCGAGCTGTGGGGTGGGAGTGGGAGGTCACTCCCTAGAGCTGGAGGAGGGATTCTTGGTGTGGTAGAACAGGGAGGGGTTTACTGCTGGTCTCCCTAGTGCCCCCAGCCTCACCTACCCACCAACTCCTGTTTCCATTGATATAGTCTGGATGAGAATGGTCCCACAGGCTCATATGTTTGAATACTTAGTTCCCAGTTGGTGGAACTCTTTGGGAAGGATTAGGAGGTGTGGCCTTGTTGGAGGAGGTGTGTCACTGGGGATGGAATTTGAGGTTTCAACAGCTAAAGCCACTCCCAGTTAGCCCTCTCTGCCTTGTGTGTGTAGATAGACACAAACTCTCAGCTGCTACTCCAGCACTACTGCTTGTAGCCTCTCTTCCCGCCATGATGGCATATACTTTAATCCTTTGGAACCGTAAGTCTCAAAGAAACCCTTTCTCCTATGAGTTGCCTTCATCGTGGTGTCTTTATAGCACTACAAATGTGGGTAAGACACCCGCCAACCTGGAGACAGGGAGAGAAAGAGATCACAAATGCCATCCAAGGACATAAACACAGTACATCTACTGGGCTTGCATCCCTTTACGCATGTGCCCCACTCCACTCTGCCCAGGCTGGAACACCAGCACACCTGGCTTCTGCCTCCTTGTGTGGCCTTGATTAGGGACCTGCTCTCTCTGGGCCTCATCCCTCGCTGTGCTGTTTGCTTCATTTCTGGAAATGTAATTACTCGTGATATTCAGCATCTGTACTATGAAAACTGTTGGTTTTGTTTGTTTTGTTTTGTTTTATCATATACACCCACTCTGCAGAAAGGTGCTATCTTAGTTAGGGTTACTATTGCTGTGAAGAGTCACCATGACCATGGCAACTTTTTTTTTAATGATTTTTTAAATTTTTTAAAATTTCATTTTACATTCCAACCACAGCTCTCCCTCCCACCCCTTCTCCTGCTCCCCTCGCTTCCCCCCCCAACCCACTCCCATCCACTCCCCATGGGAAGTCAACAAAGCTTGGCTCATTAAGTTGAGGGAGAACCAAGCCCCTCCTCTCTGCATTAAGCCTGAGCAAAGCATCCCACATAGGGAATGGGCTCTGACAAGCTAACTCATGCACCAGGAAAAGATCCTGGTCCCACTACCAGGGGCCCCTCAGATAAACCAAGCTGCACAACTGTCTCTCACATGTAGAGGGCCTAGTTCAGTCCCTTGGAGGCTCCACAATTGTCAGTCTAGAGTTCATGAGTTTCCATGAGCTTGGTTCAGCTGTCTTTATAGATTTCCCCTTCATGATCTTGAGCTCCCTTGTTCATATATTCGCTCCTCCCACTCTTTAACTGGATTGACAGAGCTCAGCCTGGTGCTTGGTTGTGGATCTCTGCATCTGGTTCCATCAGTTACTGGATGAAGGTTCTATGACGACAATTGGGGTGTTCACCAATCTGATTACGGGGGAAGGCCAGTTCAGGTACCCTCTTCGCTATTGCTAGGACTCTTAGTTGGGGTCATCTTGTGGATTCCTGGGAATTTCCCTGGCACCAGGTTTCTCCCTAACCTCATAAAGTCTCTCTCTATCAAGATATCTCTTTCATTATTTTCCCACCCTCTCCCTCCCCCAACTCGACTATCCTGTCCTCCCCAAGGCAACTCTTATAAAGGAAAACATTTAATTGGGGCTGACTTACAGTTCAGAGGTTTAGTCCATTATCATCATGGCAGGACATAATGGTTATATAAGCAGACATGGTGTTGGAGAAGGAGCAGAGGGTTCTACATCTTGATCCAGAAACAGCAGGAAGAGACTGCCATACTGGGTGTGGCTTGAACATATATGAGACCTCAAAGTCCTCCTCCACAGTGATACACTCCCTCCAACCAGGTCATAGGGGCTTCAACACACCTCCTAATAGCGCCACTCCCTCTAGGCCAAGCATTCAAACACATGAGTCTATGGGGACCATACTTATTCAAACTACCAAAGGTACATAATTGTGTTCCTATCTCAAAAGGAAGGGAGGAGAGAGACATAGAAAGAGGGAGAGAGGGAGAGATCCTACACTCATGGTCTCTTGTTCAATGTGACGTACAGCGATACTACTGCTAAGCCTGGGCACTCCATCTTCCTGGAAAAGAGTCAGAGCCAACCTTGCCCAGGGTCTTAGGGAGAAAGAGACAGAGTGTGAATCCAATCCAGACCCAAGGCAATGAAGACAGCTCACTCTCCCCTCCCGCCTCGTGCTCTCCCCCACCTCTGACTTCCCTCTTAGTTTGGGATCCACTCTTTTCAGGGTGGTCTGTCCTAGATTCTAGTGGTGCCTAAAGAAACCACAAGAAGGAAGGCAAGGCTTGCCCACTGAGCCAACCTTGGCTTGGACAGTCTGCCGGCACTCGCCACACACTTTAGCCATCTTCAGAGGTGGCTGGACAGTGGGAAATTGCAACAAGTGGACAGGCTACACTCTTGATTCACTTCCTACCAGAGACTCAGAACTGTCCAAGAATTCAGGAAGAACATGGTAGAAAGGCCCCAGAGGCTTCAAGAAGGAATGTTGGCCCCTTGCCATCACAAACGAGCTGAGCAGCCCAGCCCTGGACCACAGGAGTCCAAGTGCTGCTGCCAGACTCTAAATGATTGCTGTGAAACTTGATAGACACACTTCCATTCCTTCCCAGTAAGGCAGCATGACTCCTCGCAGGAGCCAGTCATAGATGGGTGCCGAAAAGGAAGGAGGCAGGACCAGCTCCCTTTGCAACAGGGGCCAGGGAAAGAGCCCAGTACAACAGTCAGGGATGAACATATAAAATGGAGCCCCCATTTTCTTTTTGAAGAGCTGGGTTGGAACCCAGGGTCTGTGCATGCGAGGTGAGGTGTAGTCCCTGACCTTCCCCACTGAGCCATGCCTCTAGCATTTGGTCTTTTGAGATAGGTTCTCACCAGAAGCTAAGGCTAACCTCGTACTTATTATGCAGCCCAGGCTGGCCTCCAATTCCTACCTCTGCCTCCGAAGCACAGGGACTACAGGTACGCACGCTGCTGTGGGCTGTACCCTTCTACCTGAGGCTCTTTGCAGTGAACTTTCATCATCCTACAGGTGAATTTTATCAAGAAAAATCAGCAAACACAGTGCACAGATGAATGCATTTTTACCTATGTACCAATCCTTGCAACCATTGCCCAGCTCAATATACAAGAGTTCTGTCACCCCCACAAAGAGGCTCTCTCCTAACCAACTGCCCCCCTTCTAAAACTAGGTTTCTATTACAATGTACAATGTTTTTAAAGAAAATTTTCCATACAGTATGGCCCACAGAATGTGAGTAGGTCCAGACAAAGCCCAAACGGGCATTAAGCAAAGTTGCCCTGAGGGCAGCAAGGGGCAGGGTCCTCACATGGCAGCCTTTTAATTTTCTTCTGAGCTTGCTACGTTTTCCAAACATTCTGGAAACAGTGAGTCTAGCTTTTATAACCGGGGGAAAACATAAAAGTGTGATCATGTGCTTTTAAGGCTGGCTTCTTTTTCAAATGGTCTCTCCAGATGTTGTTAGCTGGGCCTTCTGAGATGTGGGCTGGGCTGCCTCGAAGGTCCAGATCTTTCCACTGACTCCGCAGGGCCAAGATTCTAGTCTCATTTGGCTGGGCAGCTTCCCCCTCCTCCTGGGCAGGCAGAGGAGTAGGAAGGGCTGGTGTGGGCAGGGTCCTAGAGCCACCTGCAGTTTCCTTTCCGTCTTGTCTGTGGGAAGGCTGAGCTGCAGCTTGGGGGTGGGGAGCACTTGCCTACTGTGTACAGGCCTGGGTTCCATCCCCCACCACAAATGAAGGAGGAAAACAGTAAGAATGGCGAGACACTGACTCTGCCAGGTGACTTTAGCCACCGTTTCCCCACCTCTAAAAAGGAGGCACAGGAGCGCTCGTACCTCCTCAGAGAATTTTCTTGGCGCAATTGACTATGTGATTAAGGCAGAAACTCGGAACTGCAAGAAGGGCAGAGAACCAGTGTCTGCTGTGTGCTCAGCACACCAGCATCGACATCACATCTGCTCCCCAAGGCTCAGACCATCATGGAAGATGAGGCATAAAGATTTTAAGAGTTACGGGTCTGAGCTGAGCAGCTGGCTGTAGAGTCTCAGCCTAGACAAGTTCCAGAAGAGCATCCTCAGAACTGCTGGGGAGGACGGAATCTCCTGGACAGGACAGGGCTGCGGCACCCATGAACTCCCAGCAGCCGTGGTCACCCGCACAGGACCCGCACAAGATCAAGCCAGCCACATGGAGCAGGAGAGGCCCACGAGCCTTCCTGCCCCCTGCTGAAGGGGAGCTATTGACAGGTGATGGCTTCTGCAAGGGGCAGAGTCCGTTTCCCTTGAGGAGGTAGCCCCTGGGAGAGTGACCAATCTCCAGTGGATGGCCCCACACCCGTGAGTATATGGGCAGCACAAATTGGACTCCATGGGTTATTAGAAGAAAAGCAATATAGGATACAGAGTTGGGAGGGAGTGGGACATGGAGGATGGGCCTGGAAAGAGTTGGGGAGAGGGGCTGGAGAGATGGCTCAGTGGTTAAGAGAATTGCCTGCTCTTCCAAAGGTCTTGAGTTCAATTCCCAGCAACCACATGGTGGCTCACAACCATCTGTAATGGGGTCTGGTGCCCTCTTCTGGCCTGCAGGCATACAAGCTGACAGAATATTGTATACATAATAATAAATAAGTAAATATAAAAAAAAGAGTTGGGGAGAAAGTGAAGGTGAATATATATGGTCAAAATACATTGTATACTTCAATGAAATTCTCAAAGAATTAATAAAAGTGGTGGGGTTTTTTGCTTTTTGTTTTTTGTTTGTTTTGTTTTGTTAAAGCACTGGGCATATCTATTCTAGGGCTATTCTAGAATTCTCCATGTAATTTTGTTCCAGAAGGTACGGGGTAAGGGTGTGGTTTCTAAGCAGTCTAATGGTCGGGTGCTGGGGAAGTTTTAAAGGCGAGGCCCCGTCCCATGCCCTGCTTATCCGGCCACTGCCCAGGAGGGAGAGTCTAATGAGAGGGTTTGCCGGTGATACTGAAAGAGAAGCAGGTGATTGTGAGGAGGCACACCCACAGACCCTCGCTGAAGACCCCGACTATCCACCTCAGAGGAACAACGGGTCTGGGACACGGAGTGGAGTTGTTCCTGAGGCCCCACCTTGCCTGATCTACTGAGAATTCAGCCAGTCCCAGTGTTTTGAAGGTTGGCCAAAGCAAGCACAGCTGTGGGCCAGCTGCTGCCCAGCAGGTGTCAGACTGCAACCTCCAGGTCCTGGGACTCTCCTCTTGAACTTGTCTAGGCTGAGGTCCCAAAGTCAGCTTCGTGGCTGCCCGGAAAGTTCCTGCTCACATCCAACTCAAATTGCTTGCGCTTTTTGTCTGTGTGTGGGTGG
>PVIU01013361.1:11645-56365 GCA_004026605.1 Ondatra zibethicus | reverse complement strand
CAAAAACAAACTAACTATTATATGACCCACGTAATGGTAGAAGGAAAAACTAATTACACAAAATTGCCCTCTGACCTTTATATGTGGGTCATGATATGCATACCTGTATAACACACACATCATACGCATACAGACACAATAATAAATACACAAACTGTCTCCACCAAAAACCAAAATAAAAACCAAAACACCAGGCACGGTGGCTTATACCTATTATCCCAATGACTGGGAGACAGAATCATGAGTAAGTTGGGGGCCATCTTGGATTGCATCATGCATTCCATGGTAGCCAGGACCATGAAGTGGACTTTCTAAACAAATAAACATACATACATACATACAAGTGAACAAACACAACAATACCAAAACCAACACAAAAAACAAGCAAGAACAAAGAAAGAAAATCAAGCACGTGGAGTGCCCTGGATTCTGATCCATATGCTGGAAGTTCATTAGAGAAGAACTGAGACACATTGTCCTTCATGAATTTTATGTAGGAGGTGGACAGAGATAGACAGGGAATAAGAAAAAAAATCCTAAAATAGCCAAAATAAGTAATAGAGCAAAGTTTGATGCTTACTATGAAGAAAAATTGTAGAAAAAGGAAAAAGTCTGCAGTTTTAAATAGAGTGTCAGAGAAGGCCTCTTGAGACAGTGAATTGAGCAGATAGGATGAATGCACACAGCTGCACACAGCAGCCCCACATCTGGAAAGACAGCACAGGCAGCCCACACATTTAATCTGAGGATCTTGTTTTAAGCCTGGGGCACAAAATAAATGCTTGAAATACGGGATAGGATGAGAACAAGAGAACTTGTTGGGTGTTGGACGAGATATGGCTTGGCTCAACTGTGCATGAACTGTCCATGTAGATGAATTACTGCCAGATCTTTACAACACACACAGACACACACACAGACACAGACACACACACAGACACACACACACACAGACACAGACACACACACAGACACACACACACAGACACACACACAGACACACACACACAGACACAGACACACACACACAGACACAGACACACACACACACGTCCTGTTACACGGTCCAACTGGCCTGGAACTTGCTGTGTAGGCCAGGCTGGCCTTGAACTCATCATGATCAGTCTGCTTCTGCCTCCTGGGTGCTGGGATTAAAGGTGTGTGCCACCTTGCCCAGAAACACACCCGCACACACACACGCCAGCACGCACGCACACACACACACACACACACTTACAATTTTTATTTTTCTTTTTAAATTTTTTTCTTCTCTGATCCATTCCATCCTGACCACAGCTCCCCTCCCCTCACTCCTCTCAGCTGTTCCCTCAACTTGTCTCTTCCCTAAACCTCCTCCCCCCGGCCTGTCTCCCTCCAATCTGCCTCCCCCCAGAAAAGAGCAGGCTTTCTAGGGACATCACCTGAACATGGTACAACAAAATACAACAATGTGATAAAAATCTTCATGACATAAAACGCACCATTTAATTCTTAAGTCTGTAGCTCAGTAGTGCTATATCCATATTGCAGTGAAGTCAATCTCTGGAAGTTTTTGTATCTTGAAAGAAAAAAAATGTCAATGTCCATTAACCTATGAGTTGTTACAGTCCTTCTGCCCCCAACCCTGGCCACCCTTATACTTTCTCTCTGAAGTTTGAAAACACTTTTCTGTACCTCTTTAAAAGCATTTTTTTTTTAGAATTATTTTCTAATTGTATATGTATACGTATTCTGCCTACATGTATGTCTGGGCACCATATGTACATGTGGCTTTTAAGGAGATCAAAAGAGGGCATAGCGTTGTCTGGAACCGGAGCTACAAGTGTTTGTGAGCCACTCTGTGGGTGTTGGGACCAGACCCTGAGCCACCTTCAAGAGCTGCAAGTGCTCTTAACGTCTAAGCCATCCCTCCAGCCCCTCTATAGGAATTTGTCTCTTCTTGGTAAGTCATAGAAATGAATTAATATAGTGTTTGTCTTTGTAAATTGTTCTGTTTCACTTAGCACAATGCCCCCAAGGCTTATTCATGTTACAATGTGTGTCAGAATTCCACTGTTTATACTCATCACCTTTAGAATCTCATTCATCTGGGGTTGGAGAGCTGTGGATAAGGAAGGCTTTTGTTCCATTCTTCTGCATGTGGTTCTCTGGTTTTATCAATGACATTTGTGGAAAGGCTCCCCTTTCTCCTCTGAATTGTCTTGGAACCTTGTTGAAAAATTGCTTGACCATATATGTGAGGTTTTATTTCTAGCTTTCCTGGGTACTTTGATGTTTCAAAATAAACCAGAAATTCAGAGTGTCACCTGTAATGGTATTTTCAAGGGTAACAGTGCAAATAAAACAATAGAAAGTAAATCACTGCCAAACAAAGAGAGCAATATGCGGGCCAATGTTTTAGTCACTGAATATAGCAGCTCGTTACTTTTGCTTTGCCAAGGACACATATGAATGGGTGCATGTGTTCTTGCAAGAAATGCTCTCTGTGGGGCTTTCAGTGAGACTCACTTTTGTGGGAAAGCATCAGTATGGAAAGCAGAGTATCTGTCTTTTACTAGAAGGGTCAATCAAAAATTAAAGAGGGATTCCAAAACCATGAGTCCTTTGTAAGGGCGGGTGACTTTCAATACTACTGATATGTTTCTCCCAAGACCCATTCCTGAGATCATGACAATGAAAAAGAGAGAAAAATCAGAAAATTTGGTGACAAACACTTGCCCAGTGCCTTAGAAACATTAACTTATTGTCTTATACATGTTTCTGTATAGATTGGCTTTATTTCCACAAAATCTCCAAATGCTTTAGATTAAGACAAAGTAGGGGATTGGTTTTAGGTCATAAAGTAAATGAGTGACAGATCAGAGTTTAGATACACTTGCCTCATTTTCCAGAACTTTCAGAATTATGTCATGGTGTTACATTATCTCTACATGTCAGTCTTCTGGTGGCAGAGGCAGGCAGCCAGGTGGCTGAGCGAAAGAGGAAAGATCGGGCTTCTCCATTAGCCCATTTAAAACAATTAGCAAGATCAAAAGAAAATTAAAAAAAAAATCAAGAGGAACCTCACCTTCCTGGCTTTGCACTGTGCTGCTACAGAAATCCATCAATTTATGCAAATATCTGCACCCTGTAATTAGATTTTTTTCCCCTTTCAGCGGAGTTCCTAAAGTGTGGGCGCTTAGTAAGTGATGACAATTATTATTCTGCATAATAATAATGAAAAATTTGAATAACCATAATTACTAAAACAGCAGTTTTTCAGCTGCCACCTTTTGAGAATCGAAAGTGAGTTTCTGAATGCTTGTACAGGGATTTTGAGAACTGCAAATCCCTCATGTCAACGAGTCAGTCTCATGTGCTTTCACAAGGAACCCAGAAGCTGGAGGTGGCCCACCAAGTCACAATCTGGGCAGACGATCCCGGAAGGCCCCGACTTCCTCCCTTAAGTTACAGTGAAATCAAGGTTAAATATATCATTCAAGTCCTGAGCCAAGACTAGAAGTGAGATCTCTTGAACCTTTCTGCAACCTTTCTCTGGTGCAAATCTCATTTTCGTTAGGTTTGGTGTGTACAGGAGGCTGAGTCATAATGGCATGAGTTAGTGTCCAGAGATGAAGCATTCTGCATGTCTGTTTCTTCTCCCCAGAGTGTATGTAGATGTTACTGTGATTTGTAATGCTCACAGAACCATTTAACAGGCCCTTGAGCACTCCTAAGAACAGGAGCTGAGCTGATTGCTGCAGATACAGCAGGAAACCGAATGCCAAAGTCGTGCCCTGAGGATGTTCATTCTGATGAAAAGAGATGGACTGTAAAAGGCTGAGAAAGTAAAGCAAAAATATAGTATTTAGTAAGATATCCAGTGGAAACAATATCCAAGGTGATGGGAGTATGGGGCTTGCTTGTTTCTATTGAAAAATTTGGGAAAGGGTTCAGGTAACTGAGGGGAAAACTTTTGAGTAGAGGTCAACAGGAGGGGAGAGAACCAGCTGTGGGCTACCAAGGATGGGGACGCTAATGTGCCCAGGAATTATAATTTGTATGAAATTCTCATTCAAGAAAAATATGTCCACCAGTGTTAGAAATCATAGCCTGTGTTCAGTCTGTGTCCCCAGACTTCATCTTGTCATCAGCCAAGAATTCTTTCTTCTTTCTGCAACATAAGCTTTATGACAGCAGGGATCTTGCCTGGTCTGTGTATTGTTTCATGCTCTATCTAGAATGGTATTCAGTACTCAAAAAGATAAAAATGGCACATTGAATGGCCGAGCAGCATAAAATGCAGACCTCCCTGAGTATCTGCGTCAGTATGTTCTTTTCTCATAATGCATCTGCAATATTTGGTGTTATCAGACACCTTTCCATTGCTCTGACCAAAATGCTTAGGAGAACATAAAATGGGGGTTTATTCAGCTCACAGCTTAGGGAGTTTTTGGCTTTGTGTTGGGCAGAACATCATGGACGCAGGGACAAGTGTTTAGGAAGTCTCACCTCATGGTATGTAGGAAACAGAGAGAGACATGTCCTCATTGACCTACTCCCTTCAGCTGGCCCCATGTCCTGAATTTCTAGAACCTTTCACAACAGCTGCCACCAGATGAAGGCCAAGCACCCAATATACGAATGTGTGAATGACATCAGCTAGTCAAGCCATAATAACTTTCAAATATTGAAAAAACTTTTCTTTTTCTCTCCATTTTTTTCTTTTATTGAAAGTAGATTCCTTTCTCATACAATATATTTTGAATACAGCATCCCCTCCCTCTACTCTTCCCAATCTTCCTTACTTCTCCTCCCTTTCGGATCCAGTCCTTTTCCATATCTCACTGGAAAAGAACAGGCTTCTAAGAGATGATAACCACACATGACAAAATAAGATACAGTAAGATAAAACTAAAACCATCACATCGAGGCTGGACAAGGCAACCCAAAAGAAGGAAAAGGGCCCCAAGAGCAGGTACAAGAATCAGGAATTCACTCATCCACACACACTCAGGAGTTCCATAAAAATACTAAACTGATAGCTATAATATACACACAGGGCACCTGGTGCAGAGCAGTGTAGACCCTTTGCTTGTTGCTTCAGTCTCTGTGAGTTCATATGAGCTTTGTTCAGTTATTTAGAGGTGTCCTCCATCCCTTCTGGCTCTTACACTCTTACTGCCTCCTCTTCCATGGGATTCCCTGAGCTCTGAGAGAAGAAACTTGATGGAGACATCCCATTTAGAGCTGCATATTCCAAGGACTGACTCTGTCTCTGTCTGTCTCTCTCTCTCTCTGAGTAATGTCTGGCTGTGGGCCTCTGCATTTATTCCCATCTGCTGCAGTAGGAAGTTTCTCTGATGATGTCTGAATGACGAATGACACACTGATCTAAGAGTATAGCAGAATATCACTAGAAATATTATATTGTTATTTTTTGAAAAAAGAAAAAACCTAAACACTTTTCTAATGGAAGACAATGAGTCATAGAATCCTATAGCTGAGAACTGCAGCAGCCATTTCTTTAAGTTTTTGTAAGATGCATTTATTGTAACCAATAAACTGAACACCTAGAGCAGAGTTGGTGGATGCAGGGTACTCAGGGCTGACTCCTAATAGGTACGCTTCTTTTACCCACCACCTCATTCTCCCCGCAGACCCCACTTTTGGAGTGCATCTCTGATTCAAAGAGTAAATGCAAAGCAGATGAATTTGTGAAGCTGTCAGTCTTTTAAAATGCCAACCACTTCCATGATCTGTTGGGAATGCAATAGGATGAACCTGTGCTCAGCCACCTTCCTCTAAGGTCTTGACATGGCCTTGGGCTCTGTCCTTCCTTCTGTCATAATGTGTCAGAAATCCTAGGGAGACTTCCCTTCCAAAGGTTCTTCAATAACAGGCAGTTCGAAGATGAGTCAAATAATTAAGACAGCTCGATTTGACATAATCAAGAACCGCTGCTCTGGGAGCTAGGGAAAAGAATATAGCTGGCCTCTTCCATAGCAAATCTATTGCATTTACAATGAACGGACACGCGGCAAAGGGAAAATTCAGAACTTAATACAGAGTGGCAAGACCATATGAGGCCTTGTGTTAGTGCTGCAAGAGACACGGCAGTGGAATGGGTTGTTATAATCTAGCCGATAGAAGAGACAATTACAAAAACTGAAATCAGTGTGTGTGGAGATGGAGAGAGTGACAGAGAGACTGGGGCTGGGTTGGAAAGGCTGAGGGAGCCAGGGGAGCTCCGAGTGAAGACCTGGCATATTAAGTGTGTCTATAGGAATGAGAATTCTAGTGGGATGCCCAGTACAGTGCATAGCTTGAGAGTCGAAGCTGTGGAGTCGGCAGCGAATTTTATTCTAACCAGATTCTACCTTGGCTGCCTGCTACAGTCAACTGTGTTCTTGCTCTTTTTACTCTTTTGGCTCTTTTTGGGGTTCACAACCCAGCTCCCAAATAAATATGCACATGGAGACTTATTATTACTTATGAATGCCCGGCCATAGCTTGGCTTGTTTCTAGCCAGCTTTTTCTTTCTTTTATCCAATTTTTCCTTCCTTCCCTTTCTCCCACCCTCCTATATCCCTCCCATCCCACCCTATCCACTCCTCAGAGGGGATAAGACCTTCCTGGGGGGAGTCAATAAAGTCTGTCATACCAAGTTGAGGCAGGACCTGTATCAAGGTTGAGCAAGGTATCCCACCATAAGGAATGGGCTCCAAAAACTCAGTTCATGCATCCTGCATAAGTCCTGGTTCCACTGCCAGCCCCCCCTAAATAGATAAAGCCACGTAACTGTCACCCACATTCAGAGGGTCTATCTTGGTCCCATGTGGGTTACACAGCTGTCACTCCTTAGTCCATGAGATCCCACTAGCGGGTCAGCTCTCTCTGTGGCTTACCCAATCATGATCTTGATTCCCCTTGCTCCTATGATTGCTTCTCCCTGTCTTCAACTAAACTCCAGGAGCTCAGCCCAGCACTCGGCTGTGGATCACTTCATCTGCTTCCATCAGTTATTGGATGTAGGCTCTATGATGACAATTAGGGTAGCCATTAATTTGATTATATGGGAATTCCAGTTCCGATACCCTCTTCATTACTGCTAGGAATCTTATCTGGGGTCTTCCTTGTGGGTTCCTGGGAATTTCCCTAGCTCCAGGTTTCTCCCTAAGCCCATAATGGCTCCCTATATCAAGAAGTCTCTTTCATTGCTCTCCCTCTCCATCCTTCCCTAAACTCGGCCCTCATGTTCCTATGCCCCATCTCATCCCTTCTACCCCTCCCAGTGTCCGGGAGATTTTAGCTATTTCCCCTTCCTGGGGCCCTCCATGTGTGTCCCTCTTAGGGTTCTTCTTTTTATCTAGCTTCTCTGGGATTGTGGATTGTAGCCTGGATATCCTTTGCTTTACATCTAATAACCACTTATGGGTGAGTACACACCGTGTTTATCTTTCTGGGTCTGGGTTACCTCACTCACGATGTTTTTTCCTAGTTATATCCATTTGCCTGCAAATTTCAAGATATCATTTTTTTAACCACTGAGTAATACTCCATTGTGTAAATGTACCACATTTTCTTTATCCATTTTTTGGTTGAGGAGCAACCAGGTTGTTTCCAGGTTCTTAGGCAGGTTTTCTTTTCTTTTCTTTTTTCTTCCAGTGTATTTATTTTTTATTTTTTTCCATTCAAAAATTTCCACTTCCTCCCTTCCTCCCATTCCCCTCCTGTTCCCCCACTCCCCCTCCCCCTCCAGCCTTAGGAGAGGGCAGGGTACCCTGCCCTGTGGGAAGTCAAAGGCCCTGCCTCCTCCATCCAGGCCTAGGAAGGTGTGCATCCAAATAGACTAGGATCCCAAAAAGCCAGTACATGCAGTAGAAACAAGTCCCAGTGCCATTATCATTGGCTTCTCAGTCAGCCCCCATTGTCAGCCACATTCAGAGAGTCTGGTTTGATCACATGCTCATTCAGTTCCAGTCCAGCTGGATTTGGTGAGCTCCCATTAGATCAGGCACACTGTCTCAGTGGGTGGACCAGCCCCTCACGGTCCTAACTTCCTTGCTCATCTTCTCCCTCCTTCTGCTCTTCAACTGGACCTTGGGAGCTCAGTCCAGTGCTCTGATATGGGTCTCTGTCTCTATCTCCATCCATTGCCAGACGAAGATTCTATGGTGATATTTGAGATAATCATCAGTGTGATTATGGGACAATAGCCAGGTTTTCTTAATTTAAACTATTCCATCTTCCTTTTGCCTCTGGGCTTTTACCTTTCTCTATTTCCTTATACCTTTCTTTACTTCTGGCCCCATGGCTTGCTGTGCTGCTGGGTGGCTGGCCCCTTGGAGTCTTCCTCCTTGTCCTGCTCCTTGATCTTTTCTTCCTAAGTTTCTCCTCCTGTAACACAGCTTCCCAGAGCTAAGCAAAAGCAACATGAAAGAACGTGACACATCTTTGCATTATTAAAACAAGTGTCCCACAGCATAGACAAATGTAACACATTTTAAAATAACATTCCACAATAGCCTGTCCATCAAGTCTCAGTTTCCTTACTTGTACGGTGGAGGGATCTGTGAAAAGAGGGGCTTATAAAAGTTATGTGGAGTCAGATATCAGGGATTTGCAGTCTTTGGGCAATCTGTTCAGGCTCCGCTGTCTCTATAATTTTTTATTCTAACCACATATACATTTATTTTTATTTTGTGTGTGTATATAAGTGCACTGTACACATGCTTGGTGCCTGTGAGTCCAGAGTGTACAGGCTATGCTAGAATGGGAGTTACTTGTGGCCCCGTCCTGTAAACTGCCCTGTGGGTGCTGGGCACTGAGGAACTCTGGTCCTCCGAAAGAGTAACAAGTGCTCTAAACCCCTGTACCGTCTTTCCAGCTCCAAACTAGCACATGTAAAATTTTGGGCAATCATACTGTTCTAGAAACTTTGTCATGAGGTGACAAGGACCTCACTGTGGTTCTGGATGTGACGCTGTCAAATTCCAGAGGTTCTTCTGGAGGTGTGGGCCCCTCATCTGAAACTCCCCGGCTGATCCAGGCGCTAATGGCTCCAGCAGGTGTAGATGCAGCCTTAATTTTAGGCATGTGGCAGAGAGGAAGGTGGGACCGAACCCACAGCATTCTGTGGTGTGATAAAGACTGTAATAAGGCTTTGTAAAAGAGATAAGAAAAAAGTCACAAGGGAGTAGAAGCAGCAACGATCAGTTTCTCTTAGAGATTCTAAAAAGAGGTGATACGACACTGCGTGTTTAAAAATAGTTATTAAAAATGAAGCAAACCTGCTTCTGATTCTGGAAATGCCCCCACTTTACTGGCTATGACATCTGGGTGAATTACTTAACCTCCATAAGCCTTAGCTTTCTTATCTATTAAACAGGGATAATATAGCACCTATTGCTTAGAGCTATAGTGGGGTTTATGGAAGATAATCCATGTAAAGGGGCTTATCCAGTGCAATTCCAGACAGCTGGTTCAATAAATCACTACTATTTGTCATTATTTAAAGACTTATTTTTGTTGTATTATTGTTATTTTTTTTTTTGAGGCAGGGTCTCACTATGCAGCTTAGGCTGGCCTTGAGTTTGTGATCTGCTTGTCCCAACCTTTCGAGTGGTGAGATGACAGGCATGTGCCACCATGCCTGGCTCAAGACTGTTTTATAGATACTCTATTTGATCTACCTTATCCTTATAACATTGACAAGGCACACACACAGATACCATTTGACTTTGCTGAGGAAACTGAGGACCGAAGACATGGATTCCTCAGATCACAAGTTCTGACCACACCCACAAGGTGTGGGTCAGAGTCAGCCCTTCAACTGCGATGTCTGTTTTCAGGGACTCTTTCACTCAAATGTGGTTTCAGAGGAACCTTGACCAGTGTAGCAGTGACCAAGCCACTCTGTTTAAGGCTGAAGGATTCTTCCCTTTCTCCCTCTCAGGTCTCCATGGAACACAACTTAATGAAAAGTACACAATCTTAAAGAGAAGATCTGGGTTTTGGAGTCACAGGGAACAGTGTAAGGAAGAGTTTGGCATAACATCATGGCCTTTTTGTGAGCTTCTGATTGATTAGTCTCTCATTTCATCTTTGGCTGGATCAACTTGTGTGAGGCGGAGTGGTGGTGTGGGAGTGTGGAGGCCTGGGTCTTACGGAGACAGACCGCTCCCGAGGTTCGCTAATGGTGGCATTTTTCTTTGATGCCTCCCTGGCTCATTTCCCCCATCCACCACATACAGCTAATCACACCATTTACCTACGGTTTGCTGGGAGATGTAAATCTGGTAACAAGCTTGGTGCATCATAAATGCGCAATAATCAGTCACTGTAAATAATTCATCTTTCTGGTTCTTGCCTTGCTTTTCCCTTCTATGAAATAAAAATAATAAAACGCTGAGAGTTTTTTTTTTTGGGTCTTACTTAAATAGTATAAAACACAGAAAGTGCCTGCTCATTGTGTTAACTAGATAGATGCCACAATAACAATGACAATGCCAGTGATGAGGACAATGGTGGTGGCGATGATAATGATGTGGGTGGGGTGATTTCACTTTCTCCATCAGAACCATGCCTTTATTCATAAAAACCAGCCCTCTGTTGTGTTTCCAACTTCTTCTTCCTCCCTGCTGCCCCTTCTACACATGAATAACCTTTCCTGTTTCTGTCGTGAGTCCCCGGACCCCCTCCCCAGGGAAGGCTCATGTCCTCCAATTAGACCAGTACCAATTGACCCGGGCCCTTTAGCAATCCTGGCGCCTTCCACATTAATTTGACATCTGCACTTCACCTTGAAAATATGCTAATTGCGGCAGGGATCTGAAGGCTGCCCCAAACACGGGTTTGCGAGTCTACGGTACGCTAGGAATAATTGCAAATTTAATTTCCTTCGAGAAGATGTACAAAACCCTGACCACTCCCATCAGTCCAGAAGAAATTAGAATCTCTGAAATCAAGTGAAATGAACCAAATGAGAGGAGAAAAGATTTCACTTCTAAGGAAAAATGCTCTCAGCTTTAGTATGCAAAATCTCCCTGAAAAAGTTTGGTTCAGAGGCAATGATTTCTGTGCATTCATTTATGTGAGGTAATTAATTTTTCAGAATTAATACTGTGAAAAATAGCTGGTCCAATTCTGTTTTCAGAGATGAGAGTCATTTAAAAATAGAAGTAAATATAAAGGAGAATGGTAGGCAAAAGAGTCACAGTGTTTTATTGTCATCAAAGGGGCACTAAGTTAGGCCTGCACTGCCACTGCATAAGAGGACATATAACTTTAAATTTGAAAAACAACTTTATTGAGGTATGTTTTATGTATCATAACAGTCTCCTATTTCAAGAGTACAATTCAATGATTTTAGTAACTTTACTGGTTAGGACAACCATCGCCTTAAATCAGTTTTATAGTCTTTTCATTCTTCTAGAAAATTCCCTCCTGTTCACTTGCAATTAATCCCTGTTCTTACCCCAGACACTGGCAGCCACTTTCTCTGTAGATTTTTCTTGTCTGGACATTCTGTATAAATGGACTCATATGGTGCATGGCCTCTTGTGTATGGCTTCCATAACTTAGGGTCATGTTTCTCAAGTTTACTCCTTGTGTTCATGTTCTAGATAGTTTCTTGCGATTGCTGCGTGACGTTTTATCATATTGGCAGACAGCATTTTGGTCTTCCCGCGCACATATATCCCTACAGATGATGGCGTTTAGGTTACTCTTGTTTCTCCTCGTCCTAATAAAACCTTGTTTTTACAAGACCAACTGCACTGCCCAATCACATCCTCTGTGGGTTCCCTCCTGAGCCCCAAACACATGGGGAATTGTAGAATGGATTGGAAAACAATGCTGTTGACAGTATTCTGAAATGCCTAGTTTAAGAACCTTTCTCATGAATAGACTGCACTATTGTGACATTGCCATACATACATAGGACATCGATTATAATCAGTCCGCCTCGTTTACATACATAGGACATCGATTATAATCAGTCCGCCTCGTCGGCACTCCTCTTCACTGATCGTTCCATTAGATGTTTCTGTGTTCCTCGGATGCCTTTGATCCTAACATTCCACTTCTGAAGACGCACAGATTTTCTGCCTCGTTCAGGTTCATAACTAACAGAGAACATATTATCTTACCAGGAAGTAGGGAAGGGAGCCTGGTAAACATTCTACAGTGTTTATTAGAGAATTAAACTCGCATCTCTGCTCCCTCATGCACTCTCTTTAAAAACCTCTTTTGTCAGCTTTTCCTTTTCAGCTCGATTGAGACAATATATCAAAAGTGAGAGGATGAAGCACGTCTCAACAATGGGACTCATTCCATCCCATCTTGTCTATGCTTTGAGTGTAAGTGTGACATTATCATGATGTGTACAAAAGCTGAGACGGCTGCAACTCTCCACTTCGTTGAAACATTGTCCATGATGTACAGATTGGGTAAGAGTTGTATTTAGAACCCCAAATGGTCCCTGAAGCTCTCAGGCAACCAAATAAGGGCGGGAGGGATTGGAAGTAGGGAAGAGAAAGGGAGAAATGGAGGCAGGGAGGTAGCTGTGGGGGAGAGATTGAAACGTAAAAGAACTAGAAATTTGTTCATCTCCAGATATTTTGAGTTACATAGCATGCCTCTGATGGATTCCCCTTTCTCCTGAACAGCCAGCCGTTGCCAAGCCAGCTTGCTGAGTGCAGAATCCTTAACTGGTAGCTGGAGACACAAAGCTGAAATTTATTCTCATCTGTTTGATCATTAACAACATTTACTGAGTAACAGTTTTGTTCAAGCAGCTGAGGTACTAGGAGTTTACAAGCAGTGCCTGCCTGGTGGGACTAACAGTCCGTGGGGAGAGAGACAGAGGCAGGAAGATAAAGAGATACGCACAACACAGAGAGGGAGTGAGAAATGGGGTGGGCTGAAGGGACGTCTGCGGAGCAGGGGTGGAAGGAGGGGCTGTTGTAGACATCCCAGGTGACAGTCAAGCTGATTCATGAAGGAGAGGAAGAGGGAGATGGTGGAGAGGAGACAAGAGCGAGAGCTGAGGTCCTGTCCTCACAGAGGTCAAGGGTCACTGGGAAAGACAGACATGGCGTCAAGCACAAACAATCTCATTTTGGAAGTAAAGTGCACAAGAGAGAGAGGCACTCTGCGGATAAAGAGACAGAGCTCAGGACGACGGCTTGCAAGTAGCAGAAAAACCCAGGTTTGCTGACTGGGTTGATAAGTAAGCTTTGGATAGATGACTGGTGGTGAGCTGACAGGGTCCAGGAATGAGTGAATGGGAAGGCGGGCTTAACGATAGGCACAATCCAAGGGCTGTGTAGGAGTAAGTCTCATAGAATGAGGAGGCCAGGGGAGGTGGCTGAGAACATTTTGTAGCTGTGTATTTTTTTTTTTTGATCCCTCTTTAGGGGCTGGCTCTGAATGGCCTTTTGAATTCTAATTTGAAGAACCCTTCCCTACCCAATTTAGGCATAAAATGAGAGCATCTTCCATTTCCATGACAGCTGCCTGGCGAGCAGAGGAAAATTAATGAGCCGGCACGAATGGCCTGTAGGTCAGATTTTCCACACAAATGACGCATGAAGTACTTGTATCTTATAAGATGGGATTCTTGAGACGCAGGGGAGGCAAGATAGGTGACCTAAAGTCACTGAATGATAACTATCTTTAGTTGCCATGTCACTTAGACCCAAACACACAACACACAAAAGTATCTGTTGCCTTTTTTCTTATTTAGAGCAAAAAGATTCTCTTTGAAGGTTAAGGAGAGACAGTGGAATTTACAGGGGCCGTATCCAGTTGGCAGTGCCCTCCTCTGTTGTGGCATGTGGTTGTCCCAGTGGCTGTATCCATTTTGTGACAGGATCACAGGTCAAAGCCAAGTAGATATTAGTATTGAAAAAAAAAATAGTCACCCCGTGCACAACTGGCCGATTTCTAACCTGACGGAGTCTCTAGACATCTGGAGAATAAGCAAGGTGGTCCTGAAAGCCTGAACTTTTCCATTTCCTTCCAGAATTATTTACTTTTGTACCACGAGGAAATGAATACTTTCCATCAATGTAGGAGCCCCAGAGAGCAAACACAATTTCCCAGAGCTCAGGCAGCAACTCCAGAAAAGGCCCTTAAGCTGCCTGCTCATGATCAGTAAAGTCTGTTTTTTGTCTGCTAGCATTAATAAAAATGATACATGGAGCCTTTGCTCAAGTGGCAAAGTGAGACATTCCTGGTTCTAACCTTTGTTTAAATCATTCTACTAGTAGATTTTTTTCCCTTTCGTTTCAAAGTGGAATTAACATACCCGGAGGTCACAGGGAGGCAGTTACTGTAACAGGCCACAGCCCCAAATGGCGGGAAGAACAATTGCCTTCAGTCGGGCAGAGGCTTCTGCGCAGCCTGTGCTGGTGCCTGGTCGAGATGGCAAAGAAGGTACCAAAGTGTGGAGTGGATGGAGGGGGGAGGGCCTTGGGCTTCCCACAGGGCAGAGTACCCTGCCCCCTCTTAAGGAAGCAGGGGGAGGGAAGAGGGGTAGTGGGGGAGCGGGAGGGGACTGGGAGAAGGGGAGGAAGTGTAATTTTTTTGAATGAAAAATAAAAGAATATTTAAAAAAAAACAATGTGTGGAGTGGAGTCATGCCTGAGAAATTAAGCTCATGTCTTTGAGTGGCTATTTCTTTCTAAAGTCTAGTTTCATTCTTCTTCCCTGGTATCACTGCCAAACACAGGAAACTGTTTTTTCTAATGTCTTCTTGGGTCCTACTTTCTGTGCCTGGGGTCACTTTTTTCTTTCTTTTTCCAGCACATTATTTTTTTTATTACTTTATAAATAATACCAATCAAAATGTCCACTTCCTCCCCTCCTCCTACTTCCCTTCTGCTTCTCCCTCCCCACTACCTCTCCAATCCTAAGAGAGGGCAGGGTACCCTGCCCTGTGGGAAGTCCAAGGCCTTTCCCCCTCCATCCAGGATTAGGAAGGTGTGCATCCAAATAGAATAGGACCCCAAAAATCCAGTACATGCAGTTGAGACAAATCCCAGTGGCATTATCATTGGCTTCTCAGTCTGCCCCAATTGTCAGCCACATTCAGAGGGTCCAGTTTGATCCCATGCTCGCTCAGTCCCAGTGAGCTTCCATTAGATCAGGCACACTGTCTCAGTGGGTGGACCAACCCCTCGCGGTCCTGACTTCCTTGCTCATCTTCTCCCTTTTTCCACTCTTCAACTGGACCTTTTTCTTAACAGCTTGCATTTATCATGATTGCATTGCATGTTGCAAACATCTGGACATTGAAGTTATTGTTTTTGGTTTGCCATTCTGGGCTCTGTAATACACAACAGTGGAATATTGTTTTAATGTTTTTTCCCCTTTTGTACTTATTTATAATTCAGGCAGCAAGTTAAGGACTTTTCCCTATACCAGCAATTCTCTGGAATCTAAAATAGCTCCTATTTTCATTCTTTCTTGATCTATACTAATTGTGCTATGTATCTGCATATCTTCAGCTAGCTTCCTGTGAAAACTCCCATCATGTAGGAATTCTACACCCCTTGCCCAGATTCTTACAGTTAGGGTTTATTTAACCCTCTCTCAATCTTTAAGTGTGGGGAAATGAATATTCCTAAAATCCTACTTCATTTCTTTCCTTAAACAAAATTAAGAGCCAGTAAAATAGACCAGCGTGTCTGCCGCCAAACCTGGCAACCCAAGTTCAATCCCTGGGACCCACATGGTGGAAGGGGAGGACTGGAAACTGCAATTTGTCCTTTGACATCCATTCATGTGAATAAATAATTTAAAAATGCAAGAGAAACCCAAAAGAAAAACAAAATTAAAATTGAACAAGTAAGACTTTGAATTTACATGTCTTATAAAGGGAAAACTCAAGTCTCATGGGTGGACAGTATGATATTGGGCTCAATAGTCCAGTGTTAAATGAGAGAATTCTCATTCTCTCTCTCTCTCTCTCTCTCTCTTTCTCTCTCTCTCTCTCTCTCTTCTCCCTGGCTACTATGATGTGTGCTGGATTGCTCTGCCATATCTGGCCTGATCTGATGAACTGAAACCACTAAAACTGAAAATAAAAATTCATCGTACTTCATTTTTTTAATTTTATGTGCATTGGTATGAGGATGTCAGATCCCCTGCAACTGGATCTTCAGACAGTTGTGAGCTGCCATGTGGGTGCTGGGAATTGAACCCGGGTCTTCTGGAAGAGCAGTCGGCGCTCTTAACCACTGAGCCATCTCTCCAGCCCCATTGTACTTCTTTTAAACTTTTCAGTTATTAGGTCAGAGCAACGAGAACTTTTAATGCAAGAGCTGGTACCAGAGAAGTGGGGTCGTTGCTGTGACTTCCTGATATGTGGTTCAGAAGCCTTTGGAATGGATTTTTAGAAGGAATTTGGTAGCATTTGAAGATACAAGATAGAGAAGTTCCGAAAACGCTATAAGCGGAGCACAATGGGTGATTTTGGTCGGAACTGAGTGACCAGAAATCCAATAGAAATATGGGGTAGTAAAGACTCTACTCACAAGATTTCTGATGGGAACACAAACTCTACTGGGAACTGGACTAGAGACCACTCATTGCATCCTGGTAAAGCCTTTGTCATCTTTTTGTTTAAGTCGTGAGACTTTGTGGGAGGCTGAGTTTAAAGGTGACAGATTAATTAATTAGGGAATTCCAAGGCATTCCAGTTTTCAGGCTATGGTAGGCTTTATTGGCTATGCTTGGGCAGGTTTTTAATGAGCGTCTGGAGTCCAAAGAAGAGTGTAAAGACTTGAGAAGCTTGCAGTTCGGTTTGCAAAGCCTGTGTGAAGTGGAGACTAAGGAAGGCAGGGTATCTGTAGAGATTAGAACCGTTAAACAGAATCCAGGTACTTTGCATTGGAGCAGCAGCAAAGATGCCTTGAGGGCTTTTGAGGAATTGGCTAGACCCCATGTGTTACAGGCTCAGTGATATGAAAATGTAAACTCATCTGAGATTTTCCCACGAGTAGAGACTGCCGCTGAGGCGTCTTCCCCATGGACTGCGTTGGTTGCTCTCTCCTCAGTATTGTCTCACTCTTCTCAACTACACAGGTGCTCAGATGCCAATGTGGCGGTGGTCCAAGGGGTCGTGGCAAACCTTGGCATTGTTCAAGTGATTTTGATTTTATAGTTATGCAAAATGGAAGTTGTGGGGTCATGGAAACCTTCCACCCATGTTTCTAAGGAAACTGTGGGAGGCCAGACAGCATGTGACAGGTTTAGAATCACTATAGGCATCCCTCAGAAGGGTGAGTAAGTGAGCTGTGAGGGCGAGGCCTAAGCTACAATAGAGGCCTTAGGATGTTGGGGATAATAGGAATGTCTGATAAGGAAGTCTGTGGGCAACAAGTGTAGTGGGAATCTACTAAAGTCATTGTATCTAGGGTAAACATTAGAATGTGATAGTTGTCTCTCACTGTATCTAGGGCAACAGTAGAATGTATTCGTGTTTGTTCTAAACCATCACACTAAGCAAGGAAAGAGGACCTTCTCTGAATGTGGGTGGCATTGGGTGCGACATATCTGGTCTAGTATACATGTTGGCTATGGCACTGGAGGGTGAGAATGAATAGGGATGGGAGGCATGTCTTACAGTTCCCAGTGCATGTGTGCCGTGTGTGTGTGTGTGTGTGTGTGTGTGTGTGTAATAGAATACCTCTATTATGTGTTATACATGAACTTTTGCCCTGTGTGTTTACTTGTGATAGGCATGCGGAGCTGTGAGTTTGGCTACACATGTGGTGTCTTCACCCTCCCATTTGCCTTCTAGATTTGCATAACTCAGCTGTAGAGCGTAAGTATTCTATAGCTCAGAATGGTCCTTAGAAACAAATGCACTTGGATACTGGGCTCAGCTATGTGGATTTATATTGCATTTCTTGCCAGGGTGTCTTGATCTCCCACGGCCATCTGGAAGCATGCTGAGATGCACCCTTGGAGATCAACATGCTTCTAAGATCTTATTGTTCCACGTTAATCACACCCCCACCTCTGCCTTCTGACTTTATTTTTTGCTCTCTAATAACACAATCACCAGATTCCCATTTTAGCCTTTTATTGACTCACAAGCCCCAACTTTCATAATTTTCAAGGAGAATTAGAGACTTGGCAGCAATTAGGGATCCTTTTAAAATGCTGAAGCCAGCTTAAATGTATTTTCTCATGAATAATGTGTCATGTTAATTTGAGGGTCTGTTCTGCCCACAACTTTGTACTTGGCCCACAATGAAATGCTTCATGCCTCCGCAGGGAGGAGATCCCTGTGAAACGTTCTCATTAATCTCTTCAGGAAGGCTGCTTGCCACAGTGTTACCATATGGCATAGAGATCAGCTACAGGTGCTCAGGGCTGTCTATCTTTGTGAGTCTTCCTTGCCCATGTCAGAGGTTGAGATGGAACCTCGTCTTTGAGGTCGTGGTTCTTTACTCTCATAACCAGACATGTGGCAAAGTCAATCCAAATTTACAATGCAGGCCCTTCCATCAGACCCTGAGGTATCTGAGGGCCAGGCCCAAGAGCTCTTGTTGCTCAGCACTGTGCATTCTTTGCCTGAGAAAAGGAAATACTGGACTTCGAAAAAAAGGAGGGGAAGAAGGGAAGGCTTAGAGACCATAGACACATCACTCCGTGCTACTTATTCACCGTGTTTTACATGATAGCTGTTTCAATCCAGTCACCAACTCCATCTATAGGTTCTATCGCCACACCCAGGTTATAGTGAGCAAACAGTATTGCAGGGCTATAGCTTAGCCCAGCTTCACTTAATTTAGCAATGGGGCAGAATGTAGCAGGCCCAGAAAATCAACTATAGATATGAGCTATAATCACTTTCCTTACAGGCTTTGCTTTCTTCTGCTTCTATAGGAGGATATATTGCTGTGCAACACAAGGAGGAGGGGCTTCAGTCCAGGTCACTATTCAGAACATATTTTTCTTTTTTTCATTCTATATTAGTAAAGATTTTTTGGCAGAAATGTATATATATCACACTCCAGCTTCGTTAAATTGAAAGGGAATTCATGGGAGTCCATGTGTAAGGTTCTGTAATGACAGGGACTTCATGATGCCACCAGAAGTATCTTTTCCACCTTCAAGTTCTGCTTTCTTCTTGGACAGCTCATTTTTAGGTGGGTTTTGGATGCAGTGAAGCAAAGATGGTTTCAAATAGTTTTGGCACCAGATCTCTGGAGTGCGGCAATCCCAGTGGCAAGGAGGTAAGGCTTTCTTTCCCTGATGGTTCTTATGGAAGTCTGTGGTAGGGTTCTTGCAGGTTTGGCTGGGTGCCTGTGCACATTGAACTTATCATTGTGTGGGTTTGATGGTGTGCTCAACTTCGCAGGGCTGGCCTTGTTTGCCTTCTACTGGAATGGCAGGTGAAGGAGTGTCCCTCAAACTATAGTGGCTGAGAATGAGTAAAGAGTGGTTTCCAAATACACAGGATATGAGCAGCAAGTGTCTGACCTCACCCAGTCTCTTCCCTGTCTTGTCTCTTTACCTTAATCTGCCTTAGTGAGGATGGCTCTGCAGCTATTTTAAATAAGGGGAGCTATACCACATTTAATGGTTGAGGGACTAGGAAACCCACAGAAAAAAACATGCTCATCAGACACAGAATTCTCATGTAGCCCCAGCCAGTGTCTCCCTCTGGGCCAGAGACGGATGCATTTAATGACATCTTTATGCTATTAAAAATGGCCTATTTGAATTTATAATGAGAAATAGAGCTATAACCCTGAATGCATTCAGAGGGAAAAATTGGGGGGGGCTCTATTTATGATGCAAGAAGAGATGGCTTAGCAGGGATCTGTGGAACAAAAAAACAAACCAATAACAACCAAAGAGCAATAGCTTAGGTTTGTTAAAAGAGAAATATAATAACGAGGAGGCATTTAAAAACATTCAATATATTTTTTAAAGATTTATTTATTATGTATACAACATTCTGCCTCCCTGTATGCCTGCACACCAGAAGAGGACACTAGATCTCATTATAGATGGCTGTGAGCCACCATGTGGTTGCTGGGAATTGAACTCAGGACCTCTGGAAGAGCAGTCAGAGCTTCTAACCTCTGAACCATCTCTCCAGCCCCCTCAATATTTGCAATCAATTATTAATACAAGAAAACTAAAAATAAAACAGTAGCTTAGAAGCAGCATCTCTGCTCTCTGGTTGTCCACACATGCACCCTAGGGTGGGTCCTATTCAGACTTCCTAATTTCTCATCCTTTACCAGCGGAAAGGTCAGTGACCGTAGAGACTGGAAACACGGAAGTGTGGTGCGCAGTTCCTGTGTAAGAAAGATGAAAACAATGCTTAACTGGAAAAGTCCTGAGTTTCTCCGTGAAGACTCTGAACGGATTCTCCGTGTTTATAATACTGGAATTTTCTTGCCGAGTCTGTATAAATTGTTTGTGATGTATCCGACTTTGAAACTTTTTTTTGGTCGTTTTTGTTGAGATATATTTTTTTCTCCACTCCCTTCCCTTTCTCCTCGGTCCCCTTCAACCCTCTCCCATGGTCCCCATGCTCCCAAATTACTCAGGAGATCTTGTCTTTTTCTACTTCCCATGTAGATTAGATCCATGTATGTCTCTCTTAGGGTCCTCACTGTTGTCTAGGTTCTCTGGGATTGTGAATTGTAGGCTGTTTTTTTTTTCTGTTTTGTCTAAAAGCTACTTATGAGTGAGTACATTTGATAATTGTATTTCTGGGTCTGGGTTACCTCACTCAATATGTTTTCTAGCTCCATTTGCCTGCAAATTTCAAGATGTCTTTTTTTTCTGTTGTGTAGTACTCCATTGAGTAAATGTACCACATTTTCCTTATCCATTCTTCAGTCGAGGGGCATTTAGGTTGTTTCCAGGTTCTGGTTATGACAAATAATGCTGCTATGAACATAGTTGTGCACATGTCTTTGTGGTACTATTGAGTATACTTTGGGTATATACCCAACAGTGGTATTTCTGGGTCTTGGTGTAGATTGTTTCCTAATTTTCGGAGAAATTGCCATACTAATATCCAAAGGGGCTGTACCAGTTTGCACTTCCATGAGCAATGGAAGAGTGCTCCCTTTACCCCACATCCTCTCCATTATAAGTTATCATCAGTGTTTTTGATCTTGGCCATTCTTACAGTTGTAAGACAGAATCTCAGAGTTGTTTTGATTTGCAGTTCTCTGATGACTAAGGATGTTGAGCATTTCCTTAAGTGTCTTTCAGCCATTTTAGATTCCTCTGTTGAGGTCTGTACTCCACTTTTTTATTGGATTATTTGTTCTTTTGATGGCCAATATCTTGAGTTCTTTGTGTATTTTGGAGATCAACCCTCTGTCTGATGTGGGGTTGGTGAAGATCTTTTCCCATTCTGTAGGCTTTGAAACTTCAATGTACATATGAATCCCACAGCTCTCTTGTTAAAATGCCAATTCTGATTCAGGAAGTCTGGGGTGGAGCCTAGACAATTCTAAAAAAAAAATCATTTTCTTTACTATTAATTCATGTGTATAATGTGTTTTGATCAAATCTACACCCACTCCCTCCCTTCTAATTCCTTCACTATGGCCCTGCCCCTTCATCCCTCCAAACAGCATGTGCCCTGTCTTTCTTTTTAATACCCATGGAGTTAATTTAGTGCAGCTTGCATGAACATGGGTGTGGGACTATCTATTAGAGCAAGGGTAGTCTCTCAGAGCTAGCAGCCATTGGTCACAAATAGCTCCTCAGATAGGGGCGTGACTTCGCGAACTCCTCCACTCGTGCTGGGATTTTGGTTGGCTTTATCTTGTATAGATCTTATGCATGCAGTCACAGCCACTGCGAGTTCATTAGTGCAATGGCCCTATCATGTCCAGGACAGAATTTTTCGCTGCAGATGTCCATCGCTTTCTGCTTTTACAGTCTTTGGTTCCCTCTTTTGTCATTATCTCTGAGGCTTCGAAGGTGGGAGTGTGACATGGATGTCACATCAAGAGCTGCATATCACAGTTTTTTATTTGCACATTGACGTGTGCAGAGATATGGGCCTCTGCACTAATTGTCATCTACTGCAAATAGAAGCTTTTCAGATGAAGCATAAGGGATACACTAATCTGTGGATATAAAGAGAAGAACTTGGTGTCAGAGGGCCACACTGCTGCTGGGGCCATGGTGATCTCAGTGGCATGCACTACCATCTGGCTCAGTGGTGACATTAAGACCCAGCTGCTGTCGAGGACCGTATCAGGGTCTGTGTCTGGTTCTACTGTGGCTGGGGTTTGTGCTTAAGTCCACGTCCCGTATTGCCACCAAAGGTCACACAGAACCAAGGGGTTGGGGCCACAACTTGAGGCCTTGGTGGTGTCTGAGGGCCTTAATGCTGCCACAGCCATCTGAATCTGAGTGGCCAGTGCTTCAACCCAGAGCCAGGATGTTGTCCAGGTCCATGCTGCTACTGAAAGCTTTGTTTGGGTCTGTAATCTAGCTGTAGTTGGGATCTGTCTTCATGTCAGTGGGGCATGCCACCTCAGGGGAAACCATGTGTGATGAAATTAGAGGTCCATCCTGAGTCAGTTCCACATTTTGCTGGACTAGGGAAAGCTGGACACTGCTGCAAGGGAGCTGGCCCAGACCCTCATGGGAGAGATGGCCCCACCCTTCACCACAGGTGAGGGAGAACCAACCCTGATGGTATGGGCACAGGGGAGCTGGCTCCACCCCCTTCACCTGAGGCAGGTGGTCCCAGTGGCCCAGAATGATCAGCTCAGCTACCATTCAGGCCCACAGCTGGGCCTTGGGTTGGCCCACCCTAACATCTACCCCATCTAGGACCTGCTGGAACTTGTGAAGGGACTGGTCTTGTGGAACAATACCTGAAGGATCTCCAAGACTGGAGATGCTGTGGGATATCCCAGAAGAGTTCTGATGAGGATCCAGTGATGACGGTGTACCAGAAACCAGGGGCCTTGAACAAGACCAATGACTCATTGAAATGAACATTTGTGGGCAAAGCTGATTGGACAAAAGGGTGTACTATGTGACACACAGCTCCCAATGCTACCAGGATGAATGAAGGGGTGTTGGAGAGGCAGGAAAGAGGGAGAAACGAAGATGTGTGAGATGTGGCATCCATAAGATCTAGTCTCCATCTTTTCTGTCTGGAACCCTGGGAGACAGAGTCCCCATCACTTGCCAGGCCTAGCCTGGTGCCAACAGACACTAAGAAGCACTACAAGGCTTCTCATCTACCAGGCATTCAACTTGTAGCCCGGTGTCATAGCCAGGTTCAGTGGCAGTGTATCTGGGACAGCTTTATCCCACTATCAGCAACCTGAAGTTTGAGTACATTGCGCCAGAATATCCGTCTTACACAGGAGAACTAGACATGAGCCCCCATCCCTAACTCAGAAACTGTCTTCAGTGGATAACTCCTTATAAAGGAAAGTTCATTTGTTTTTCTGATGAAATCTTATTGGGTATAAAACCTACAACTAAGGGTAGGCCACATGCCAAAAGTAGGTGCCCAACAATTTACAAAATGAACTCAATGGTACTTTTGGAGATGTTTTATCTCATATTGCGTTGTTTGGGCTTTTTTTTTTTTTGTAAATCTTACTTGCTTATATACTATGATTTCTGATTATGTGTCTTTATGAGTTTTGTGTATATGTCTCTGTATGTATGTGTGTATCTCATTTTTTTCTCTGTTTTATTCTGGTTTGATTGTTTACTTATTTGCCTCTTTCCTTTCTAATCAGAGAAGGCAAAAACACATGGGGTTCGATGTAGGGAGGATCTGGGAGTGAGGAAAAACCATGATCATAATATACTGTAAGGAAAATTATTTTAATAAAAAGAATATTCCTCTCACAAAAAAGGTAAGAACTTAGGGGGAAGTTTAAGACTTTGCTTACTTAGCAGAATAATAGTACTAGGTCTCACTTATGGCTTGTGACCTAGACAGTGAAGGATTTTTTGCTTAATTAAAAGTACCAGGCATGCACAACCCCAGAGAAACTAGACAACAAAGAGGACACTAAGAGAGACATACATAGCAAGAGTATGTAAACTGGGAGCATGGGGGTCATGGGAGAGGGTAGAAGAGGCGGAGGGAGGAAGGGATGGGAGTAGAGAAAAACGTATAGCTCAGTAAAAACAAAATTTAAAAAAGTAAGACAAAAAAAAAAAGTACCAGGCATGGGTTCCATCTTGTGATAAGGGCTTTAAAAATCCAAGGAGAAATTGGTTGGTTATTTCTATAATATTGTGCCACTATTGCACCAGTAGGCATTCCTTGTCATGTTGGTTGTTAATGTTGCTTGCAAGGTTGTCTACAGGATGAGACTGTTGATGGCTTTTCTTCCCTGGCCTCATGCACTATAAAAGCTAGCCAGTAGGGATGAAACTTCCAGGTAGGTATTAGCTTCATTTCTTCATGTCTATGCTCAAGGATGTGGTATCTCCAGCAATAGGATTTACCATCAAGTTTTGGAGTATAACCAAGAGCAATGGAAATAGCCTATAAGTTAGTGGGGTCTATGGGACCCTACTGACCAATGAAGGAGGCAACCCATGCCTGGCACTGAGCTTTTTTTTTTTTTTTTTGGTAGCCTGTGGTATCTGGGGGGAAATCTTGCTTCATTGTTATATGGTAACTCCATTTAAATCCCCTTTATATGTGTGTATGCATGTATTTTAGAAAGCCCCTACAGTAGTAGGTTTTTATGTGGCATTTTCAAAGGTCTTTAGTGTTGCTTATACTCCTCCATATTCCCTCCTCTACCCTGTTCTATCATCCTCAGACACTACACACAAACAGACCATTTAATTGTTTGATCTTCCCCCATCTTCCTCCATGTCTTCACTCAGGGTCCCATTACTCTTGAGCACATCAAACCCATTAATAGGCTCAGCTAGATAATCTCCTCCTTTGGCACCCCCTTTACCTGTCAAATTCCTGTTTCAACTACAAGAATAAATGGAATTAGTTTGATCAGTGGTCCCAGAGTTGGCTAGTGAATGTGGAAGCTTTGAATCCTCAGATCCTGGAGACTCTTAGTCAGCAGGCATCCAGAAGCCTGCATTTCACAGACATTTCAGCTGAGTTTGATGAGTCACCAAATGTAGAAATCCATGAATGAGAGAGTTCGTTTGTTTTCCAGCAGCAGCTGTGCCAACAAATAGCCTTGCAATCAAGTAGCTTCACAGTCCAAGGGGTTATTTCTTACTTCTCTCCAGTGTGGGTTAGAAAAATCAGGAGAGAGGAACGTATGTTCCATGCAGTTTATCAGGGACCTTGGCTTTCATCAGTGGTTCTGTGTTCTACTAAATTTCTACAGAACCTAGAATAAGAGTGTGGACTGAGCCGGGCAGGCAGGAGCTAGCTCACCGTGACTTGTGAGAGCACAGTGCTAAATTTTTAGGAACTCTGTGCGTTGGTTTTGAAATGAAAAGTAGGTTATAAAAGTTAGACTATATGAATTTGTAATTAATATAAAACAAAACATCATTTCTTATGCTATTTCATTTTACTGCTATCTTTACTTTTGAAGCTCTTTATTTCTAAACTCATTAGAAATACTGCCTAGTGTATCTCAACTCCACAGTCAGTGACCTTATGTTGGTAAGTCAAGGACAGAGGATAAGCAAGCATATTTAGACTACAGGAATTGGCAAGTGCAGCCTACAAGGAATCCTTTTGCTTGTGCCTTCCCCAAAGAACCAGTTTTGGTTTGAGTGTCTAGACGCAGAAGTGGCATATGCATCTTTGATTGGCCAAGATTCAGTAATTATGACACCACCTAGAGGCACAAGTTTAGCAGTATGGTAAGAACCAGAGTATTTGCAAATGCTCTGTCAGAAAAGAGAGCTCAGTCACTGAAATGATTTCTCTCAAGGATAACACTGTAAATAAATCCTGTGTGTATGTGTGTGTGCATGCATGCGTGTTTGTGTGTGTCTCCATTTGTGAATTTCCCAAGACTCTTGTACAATACTACAGTCAGGGTATATTATGAAAATAGGACCATGGCTTACTATGTTCATTGGTAATTTTACTTAATCATTTACATTACTCCTGAAAAATTTCCCTTTTCTCAAGACCTGTAATTTTATATTGATCTTGCATTAGTGAGTCAGGGTATAGTATGTCAATGAGAACACCTGCTTGGAGGATAAACATATTTAAATATCAACCTTTTACTCTGATTGGTTTTGAAAGTTGAACTGATTAGGTACAGATATTTTAAATCATAATTTCTAAAGAAGAAGCCATCAAAATCAGTTATATAATTAATTCTCAAATATCTCATTCGTCAGGATGATCAGAGTTATCAAATCGTAGCAGCATGTGTGCAAACTGACCTGGGTCTCAGATGGCCTCATGCATATAATATTTAAGTATTTAACATAGACTGGGGTAATTCCATAGCACTAATGTTCTCTGTGTTCTATTTATATATTATTTCTATCTGAAACTTTGGTCTTACGTTCTTGTTTGGCTAGTATTACAGAATGGAATTTTGTGCTCAAAAATCTTTCCCAGGTTCCTGTGGAAGCAGTGAACATATTGAAGACTACTACATGAAAATACAGATCTGTAGCATCTGTCTTGCGTGTAAGGCTTAAGTGAGAGACTGTGTTTCAAGTCTAGACCAAGACATCATTGTGTGCACAGGGGATGCCTATGATGAGGCTCCACCCCAGTCAGAATGGGTATCACCAAGAAAACAAAACCAATGATGGTAAGGATGCAGGGGAGAAAAAGGACCCCTGTACACCATTGGTGGGGATGTACATTAGTCCACCATTGTATGGCTATTATCAGAAAAACAACATAAAACTACCATTGATCCACCTATACTATTTCTGTGATAAACCAAAGGAATCGAAGTGAGGGCATCACAGAGATCCTTATAATCCATTTTTGGTACAGCACTATTCAGAATAACTGAGCTGTAGAATCAGCCTAATTCCATGAACAGAGGAATGGGTAAGAAAAGGGCAGCAAATATGCAGAAAGTAAACAGTCATAAAGAAAAATAAAGCTATTTCATCTTTAGGACTGGATGGATTGGATATCATTATGTTAAGTGAAATTAACCTGCCTCAGATAGGCCAAATTTTCATTCGAAAATAGGAACCAATAATGAAGACATGGAGGAAGAGAGTGGTAGGGCTGTTTGTGAATAAGATCAAAGTACCTCTTGGGTTTGGATGAATATGTCATAATGAAATCCACCCTTTACAGATTTCGTAGACATTAAATAAATGACACACAAAAATTTTGATGACTGAACCTTGAATTAGCTAAGTTCCCAATACAGCCACATTGAGAGATGAGGGTGAGTCACAGGCATGTGAGCTACAGTCTAATGCAATAGTCATCTTGCCTATTAATAAACACAGAACACCAATTTGTTTCTTGGACACTTACAAAATGCTTTAATAGCCTTTCTCCTTGCAAAGGAGCTGGGAGAGAAGCTGTTTCACTCATCACCATTGTTTAAAGAACAGGTCTTAACAAATACAGTACTTGAAAATAGAAGCAGATGAGGATATTTCCTCCATGGGGTACTAATTAATTACCTTTCATATTAATTATTTCAATAACAAGGAAACTTCTTTTGTAAAAATTGGGAGTTTATATTTTATCGCTGGTGGCATAGGTTTGCAGAGCTCCTGATGTAACTGGCCAAGGGCACCTGCTGCTCAGGTCCAAAGCAGCTGTGTGTCCAATTGATGTTCCCCATCAGCTTCTCCCAGGCAGTGAGTGTGGCAAGGATACTGAGATAAAACTATTCCAGGGAGAAGGGGCTTCTCCAAGGTGACTTTGTCCTGTGGACTTATTTTTAGCTTTTCCCAGTCTCCCTAAGATTTCATGCAGTCTAAGTAGCCCGAAGCCAGCATCCCTCCTGCTCATCTTTTGGGACCAGACTGCTCAGTGCTCTGATCATTTCCTTAGGCTCTCAGGGTTCCTTCATCATCTTCTTTCATGTAGATGTTCCTTCGAATAACATCCTTGAATGTCTAGTCTTAGATTAACCCATTCTTTTTTTTTAATCTTTTTACTGATTTTTTTTTGTGAATTTCACATCATGCACCGCAATCCCACTCATCTTCCTGCCCCTCCATATCTTCCCACTGCCCTTGCAATCTCCCCTACAAAAGAAAACAAAAAAGAACAAAAATCTCATCGTGGAAGCTGTGGTGTGACACACAGCAGACCCTTTTGCTCAAACAGCCTTACTTGTAAATGTTCATTGCAATGAATCATTGGTCTGGTTCAAGGCCTCAACACTGGATCCTCACTGGTACTCCTCTCCGCTATCCTGTTGTCGCCTTGTGTCATGGAGATCCTGCAGCTTTGCTTCTGCAGGACCAGCCCCTTCACATGCTCCAGCAGTACTTAGATGGGGTAGATGTTGGGGTGGGCCAACTCAAAGCCCTGGATCTGGACTTGGGCAGTAGCTGAGTTGGTCAGCCCTTCACTCTCCTTGCACCCACATCACCAGGGCCTGTTCTCCTGCTTTGCCCAGGTGAGGAGTGGGGCCATCTCTCCTGCCTATGGCAGCTGGTGAGAGTGGCAGAGGCGAGGGGGAGCTCTCCTGCTCTCATGGCCTTTGGCCTGGTTCTTCCACACCATCCCAGCAAGCCGTGGAGCCTGCTCTCCTGCTCCCACAACACCAAGGCCAGCTCTACTAAGCTGCCCAGATGAGGTGCGGGACCCCTCTTCTGGGTGCTGCAGCTGGCGAGGGGTGAGGCTAGCTTTGCTTTCATGCTCTCGGGTCAGCTCTCCCAGGCTGCCCAGGCAAAGGGCAGGACCGTCTCTCTAGCACCCATACTACCACACGACCAACAGGGGGCAGGGTCGGCTCTCCCAGGCTCATGCCCTTGGACTGGCTTGCCCATGCTCCCACCAATAGGTCCAGCTCTACTGTGTTGCCCAGGTGAGGTGCGGACCTATTTTTCTGAGTGCTACAGCTGAAGGGTGGGGCTAGATCCAGATCTCTAACTCTCATGCCCTCCGGGCTGGCTCTACCATGCTGCCCAGGAGAGGGGCAAATACCGCTCTGCGCAGCCCTCTGACATCAACATGTACCCAGGTGGCAGCTCAGATTAGGGACATTCACATGACCTTTGGTGCTAACATGGGCTTTGCACATTGACCCAGACCCCTGTTGCTGCAGGGCTATGGAGCCAGACATGACCTTTGGTGGCAGCATTTTCTGGGACATCACGGCCTCAGGTGACAGCATAGGCTACTTTCTCCAGGCTGTTTGTTGCTCACCACCTTCTTGTCTCCAGACCTCCTCTTCATAGCACACAAACCATTCTATTTCTCTTCCTCTCCTATCCGTCCACCACGGTCTTGCCCATTATAGTGGCACCTGCCCTGCTTGCACCTCATGGCGGCAGGGTCCTCTTTGATGTCTTATGCCCCACCCGTGCCCCCAACCCATTCTTTTATATAAGTTAAATTTATTTTAAACAGATATACTCTACTTGATTTTACATAGTTCACTTCTTTTTTTTTTTTTCTTTTTTGTTTTTTTGAGACAGGGTTTCTCTGTGTAACAGCCCTGTCCTGGAACTAGCTCTTGTAGACTGATGTGGGATTCCCCTCTGTATGCTGTGAATGTTATTGGTTAATAAAGGAACTGCTTTGGGCCTATAGCAGAGCTGTAGGGGAACAGAGCTAGGAGGCGGGGGTAGGGAGGTGGGGGGACTAAACTGAATGCTGGGAGAAAGGAGGCAGAGTTAGGGAGATGCTATGGAGCCGCTGCTGGAGTCAGACATGCCGAAACTTTGCTGGTAAACCACTGTCATGTGGCGATACACAGATTAATGGAGATGTTTTAAATTAATATGTAATAGTTAGCCAATAAGAAGCTAGAGCTAGTGGGCCAAACAGTGATTTAAATAATATGGTTTCTGTGTGATTATTTCGTGGCTGGGCAGCTGGGATGAACAAGTGACCCTTCCTCCTACAGTAGAACAGGCTGGCCTCGAGCTTACAGAGATCTGCCTGTCTGCCTTCTGAGTGCTGGGATTAAGGGTGGGCACCACCACCACCCAGTTTCACTTCACTTTTTAAATTAAATTTATTTCTCAGGTGATTAGCAACATAGTGATGGTGGGTATTTATGCAGCATGCATAAATACTTGTATACACTGTATAAGGTTTAAACCAGGTTAAACACCTAGAATTTCACATTTTTCCAGTCTGTGTGATGAAAACATGAAAAATCATTTCCCACCTTTTGAAATACATTATCATCATCTGTCATCAGTCTGCTGTGCAGTAATTCGCGGGAACTTTCATTCCTATCCACCTATAATTTATGGTGGTTTTCATGTAGAATACCTTTAACCTGAGACTTTAAGAAGGACTTGCAAAAAAGTAATTTTAATAATTTTATTTAAAAAATACATAATTTATGATGCCCTTAAGGAAGATTAATGAAAAATGTCTAACTTTCCTTGTGGTTTTGTCCTATTATTTAGTTTTAATTTTCCATGTTTAAGGAAGCTGTTTTACCCTAAACCTGTTAAGTTTAATGAGTTTCCTTCAAGGACTGTACCGCTTAAGTTTTATTGATTGAAAATACATTTTCCCAGAGGCCATGATCTTCAAGAAGTCACTTCTCTGGTGTACACTGAAGAATGGAATCTTTCATCATAATCATAGCTGAGAATCAGTAGGTAAAATTTTATTAGGCATGGTCATTCTATCTGCTAGCAAATCTCCTCTCTCTCTCTCTCTCTCTCTCTCTCTCACACACACACATGCACATTTTCTTTTTATTAATTTTACATGTGTTTGTGATATATGCTGGCCACTCTCACCCCCCACTTCTCTACCACCCCTTCCTAAAGCTCTGTCTCACATTCATGTCTATTCATTTTGTTTTGTGACCCACTGAGATCAGCCAGAGCAGTCTATGTTACAATGAGTTTGGAGCTATTTGTGGGAGCTTGGTGAATCCAGCCATGGGTACACAGCTAAGGACAGTGGTTCTGTCTCTCCGAGGTTCTATCAAGAGCCAATAGTTCTACAGTAGAGGGTAGGACCTCATGCGTCTATTCTCCTTCCTTGACTGATGATTGATAGGGTTCGTCTTGTGTGGGCCCAGAGCAGGTCTGATTGTTACAGTCTGGCAAAGGTAGTGCCTTCAGTGGGTTATCTTGATTTGGGATGATATACAGACCCGAGCTGCAGAGGAAAATCTTATTCTATTTTCCAAGTGCTGTGATTGCAAGTGTATACCACCATACTCAGTTTATCAGGCTCTGAGCATCAAAACCAGGGCTTAGTGAACGACAGACAAGCACTCTGCCAGCGAAGGTACGTCTTATTGGCCTTCCACTGACTTACGTCATGCACAGACCCATGGGACCATGGGAGTGGGTGCTGCTGTAGTAACTTCCTGCACAGAAGGTGGGTAATAGTGGATGAGTTCTTGGCTGGGTGTGTCCCTTTCTCGGGTGGTCTACTAGGCATGCTTCTAACAAGGATTGAAATTAACATGGCTCTGTTGATTCCCCTGGAGTCTCAGCCATACAGGTCTGCGGTTATTTAATAAGGGAGCAGTTCATTTCCGGCAACATGTCTTGTTGCGATTTTTGTCAGGAGAAAAATTTTTAGCAGTATAATTGTCTTAGCATTGTCTTCAGTTGTAAATTTTTAGTGAATGAACATTAATAGGCACGTATGTTTGTGTGTGTTTGTACATGTGGTGGCTCTTCCTGTAGTTACATCTCAATAAATATTAAGTTGATGACTACCATGATAGTCTATACATTATGCTAGAGTCCATAAGCAGTGTTTACATGTGTTGTGTAGTTTAATCCTACATGTTATTGAGAAGTAGATGAAATCATCTCTAGCTCATAAATAAGGGGATGGATGATCAGAGGTTTAACTAGGTAAAAGATCCTACAGTACGTAAGAGAATGTAAGTTGGTGTGGTTTTTGAGGGCTTGTTGCTGCTGCCTGCTGTGTGGACCCCATTTCCGAGGGGGTGGGATGGGCAGGGGGTGAGAAAACATGGAGGCAATGGCTTAGACTACAGGAGATTCCAATACAGAAGCTTTTTATTGTAAACAGGTTGGGGTTTTTATGGGACTAGGGAAATTAAGCTGCTGCAGAAACATTTCTGGTTGGTCCTTTGAAACTGGCAGTCACTGCTGGCGTGTTGTGATTGGCTAGGAGTGCGCGTCATTAGTTACTGTGCTTTTGGCCCGCTGACAGGTTGTCTTGGCCTATTCTGCTTTCTCATTGTGAATTTGCATGCGCTTGCTTGTGCTTGGGCTACCTCAAGTTGGGAGCTATGGTATCACTCCCATATGCTTATCAATATGCATTGCCTCTTTTTTGATGCATTTTGATCATATATTCACATATAAAATACTCAAATAAATCTTCTATAACTTTGGATGGTCAATAATCACCATAAAGTTTGGAATGCGATCATTCTTGTGTGTGAGCATGTGTGTGGGAGGCATGTGTGTCACGATGCACTTGTAGGGTAGAGGATAACCTAGGGTGCTAGTCCTTGCCTTCTGCCTTGCTTGGGATATGGTCTCCTGGTCTCTGCCCAGAGCCTGTATGCCAGGCTGTCCTGTGAGCTTCCAGGGATTTTCCTGTGTCTGCCTCCCATCTTCCCATGAGGGCACTGGGATTATGGATGCCTGTACTACTGAATCTTCCTTTCATGTGGGTTCTGGGGATCCAAGCGCTGGTCATTAGGCTTGTGGGGCAAGCAGTTAACCCATCAAGCCATCTCCCTAACCCTCATTCTGTTTCTCTTAAGAGTAAAGAAAAAACAATGCTGTTGTGTGTTTATAAAACGCCAGGCAATGCTTAGTCATTTTCATATAAATGATCTCGCTTGCTCTCTGTAAGAACAAACAATTTCCATTTTTACAAACAGTAGGAGGTTTCCTAGAAATAAACTTCCTTTTAGTGTTCTCTGAGAATGTTAAGAAGAAAGAGCAAATTGCTGTGGAGGACTAAATTCATGTCAATTTGTACAGCGCAGGCGATTCTACCTCTGTTGTGTCATTTGATCCCTGGAATGTGACAAGGCACGCAGCAGCAGCGGCGTAGCCCATAACAGCCCCAGCTGGGGAGACAGGGAAGGGACGTAAGGAGGCAACTTTCACTCAGAGTTCCTGGTTACAGGTGAGGAGAGGCAACTGTGGCTAATTTACAAAGAAATGATTACTAGTATCAGGATAATGAATATCCTGGGGACCCCACTGAGACTCACCAAGGAAGGGCTTCTTTAAGACACCACAGGGCTCAGTTCTTATGTTAGAAGGTGACTTTCTGTCATGGCAACACAGACAGACATCACAGCTAAAGGTCTATTTCATGTTCAACTCTTCCTTATATTTAAGACTTTGACTCTTAAACTCATGTTTGCTCAATTTCAAAATGGGGAGCCATGTGCCTTCTTTTCATGCTAATGTCAAGGTACCCGTGATTGAGTGCCTATAAATAATGCCAACTTGTGAAAAGTAGCTTTACATTTTATGGGGAGTACAAAGAAATAAAAGCTTCTGACATGCCCCTCTGGGGACTTGTACTCTGCTGGGTGAGGTAGTACTGGGGCCAGCTTAAGCCACTCTGGTAATGGCAGCAGGCCTTGAGTGGCTGCCATGTTTTGGCACTATGCTGGGAGAGAAAGTTAGCAAAGAGGTGGAGTCACACTGCACAGAAAACAATGCCGAACCCATATCCCATGCTTTGGAGGCAGATACTGGAACTCTTGAGTGGTAGCCTGGGGATGAACAAGTTTGTATCGAAAGCTGTGCTTTATTAAAAAAAAGAAAAAAAAAGTCTGCAATGGTTTGCTTCTGACACCACGAACTCTTTCTCATTAATAATAGACTTCATTATTTAAAGTTACTCCTGTAACTTTCAAATATCAAATATTAAGCTGCTAATGAATTATTAGCTAGTCTCTAAATATTAAGAACAAATATTTATTGACAGGGATTTAAGATAAGAGAAGTATGTAATTTCTTGGCCTAATCTAATTACAATGAAATTAGAAATACTGTAAGTTTATGCCAAAATATCCTTTTTATTTTTTAAAAAAACTTATTATGTAGTCAAGGATGACCTTGAACTTCTGATCTTCCACATCCCACATGCTTGGATTCTGGGCATGTACCACAGTGATCTACTTTAACCGTATTCCTGATAAACTTTACTTCTTTGCTTCCCTCTCCAGTTTGCAATGGCATATAATAAAATTGAAGGTGGCCCTGATTGTTTGCCAAATTTTGCACTTTGAATGCTGATATCATGAAGATAAAATTGCATTCAGCATGAAATTCAAACTGAAGTTGCCCCTAGCTACAAGGCAATGAAGAAAACACTAATACTCTTAAAAAAAAAACCCATGTCACTTTAAACAGGATATGTACTCACTTATAAGTAAATATTAGTTGTTAAGAAAAGGGTAATCATGCTACAATCCACAGACTCAGAGTGACTAAGGAACAAGGAGGATGCATGGATCTCCCTGAAAAGGGAAATAGAATAGATTCTGCAGGTGGACTGGGAGCAGACGGGAACGGGAACAGTAGGGGTCAGGTGGGGGAAGGAGGGATAGACAGAGAGATTACTGGGAGAGACAACTGGAATTAAGGGGCATTTAGAGGATGATGTAGAAACCTAAGGAAGTGAAAACTTCCTGGAACCTGTGAGAGTGACCTTAGCAAGGACTCCTAGTAATGGAAATTATGGAGCCTGAACTGGCCATCTTCTGTAACCAGACAAGGCTGCCAGTGGTGGGACTGGGACACCAACCAAGCCACAAAACCTTTGACCTACAATCTGTCCTGTAAGATGTGCTGGGGCAATGGTGGCTCAGAATTTGTGGGAGTGACCAACCAATGACTCGTCTAACTTGAGGCCTACACCAGGAGAGGTAGCTCATGCCTGACATTGCCTAGGTGGCTAGGAACTGGAAATTGGATGGCCCAGAGACACAGGATGGGTGCTTATCCCAATTGCCATCAGAGAGGCTTCCTTTGGCCGCTGATGGGAGCAGATGTACAGACTCATAGCCAAACATTGGGTGGAGCTCAGAGAACCCTGCAGGAGAGGGGAGGAAGGACTGTAGGAGTTAGGGATCAAGGACGCTGGGAGAACATGGCCTATAGAATCAATAAGCAGGGCTTATAGGGGCTCACAATGACGAAGTGCAATCACGGAGCCTACATGGGTCTGCACCAGGTCCTCTACATATATGTTGTGGTTGTTTAGCTTGGGGTATCTGTGGGACTCTTAACAGTGGGAGTGGGGGTGTCTCTGACTCTTTTGCCTGCTTTTAAGATCCTTTTCCTCCTACTGAGTTGCCTTGTCCAGTCTTGAGATGAGGGTTTGTGCCTAGTCTTATTGCATATTGTTATGCTGTGTTTGGTTGATATCCCTGGGAAACCTGTGCTTTTCTGAAGGGAAACAGAGGAGCAGTGGATCTGGAGGACAGGGGTAATGGGGAGGGGCTAGAAGAAGTGGAGGGAGGGGAGTCTGCCATTGTGATGTACTGAGAAAAGAACAAATGAAAAGAAAAAAGAAAAGAAAAATATGTCTTTCATTTTTGAGATTAATATTATTACATCATTCCCTGCTTCCCTTTCCTCCCTCCAAATCCTCCTTGTTCTTTCAAATTCATGACCTCTTTTCCATTAATCATTTTTATATATATCTACATATATATGCACACATATATATGTGTATACACATACAAACGTGTGTGTATGTATATATACATGTATGTGTATACACACACATACAACCCTCTCTGTACAGTGTTGTTTGTATATATATTTTCAGGGCTGATCATTTGATATTGAATGACTAATTGGTGTGCTTTTTCCTGAGGAAGACTTTCTCCCTCTCGTATTGATACGACTTTACTTTGATAAGCTTCTGATTTTCCTAGGAGACACAGACTCACAGAAAACTCCCTGATCCTCTGGCACTTATAATGTTTTTGTCCCTTCTTTCACAGTAATCCCTGAGCCTTAAGTTTGGGAGCTGTATTATAGATGTTTCTGTTGGGACTGGCCTCCATAGCTCTGCATTTTGATTGGCTGTGGTTTTCTGCATTGGTTTCCATCTGTTGCAAAGAGAAGTTTCCTTGACGAGGGATAAAGACTATGCTTATCTATAAGTATAAGGATAAATATTTAGAATGTAGTTAGGGATTATACTGGTTTAGTAAAGCGGTGGTTGTAGGCTCTCCTCCAAGATCCTTGACTTCATTAGTCCCAGAAGTTGGCTTTGTTTCCAGTACCAGGCGTGGTTTTTCTCTTGTTGAGCAGGCCTTAAAATCCAGTCAGAGAGCTGTTGGATGTCACCAAGGTATGCATGATACTTCTGTACCTTTGTGATTATCATGTCATGCTGGTCGTTGTGGCTCATAGCATCATAGCTGGGTATGACGGTTGTTTGCTTCCTTCCTTGGAAACTTTCATGGTGTCTTCTCATTAAAGTTATTTAGTTAGTTCCCAGAAAGGAGACCTGTAGGTCAGTCCCAGCTCAGGGGCCACTGGGACCCGTGTCTGAAATGCATAGTGTCTCCGGCAATAGGAATTTACCTTCTACTTCTAGGGGTTAGTCAAAGGTAATAACAACAGCCTATATGTTTTGGGAGTTTCTTGGGCATCCCTAACCAACAACTCAAAAGAGGGCTTCTCATACTTGGTGTTGGGGTTTTTGTTAGGTGGTCTTTGGCTCTCAGAGGGAGCATTATCAACCCAGATGGTAATACGTCATTTAAACTTTATATGTGTATTTATGCAGTGACTTACAAAACGCTACTACTCTCCCACTCCTTCTTTAACTATGACCTCAAGAGGAAAGTATGATGATAATGAACAGCACTACACTGCCTAGATGGCCAGTGTCTGGATGCCAGAAGCCTCAGAGACCTAGGGTAGCATCAAACACAATTGACAAAGAAAGTCAATGAAATTATTCCTAATGATATTATGCTGTACTCATAGGATTGGTGCCTAACCCAATCGTTGTCAGAGAGGTTTCCTTTAGCAGCTTATAGGAGCAGATATAGAGATCCATAGCTAAACATTAGGCTGAGCTCAGGGAATTCTGAGGGAAAGGGGGCAAGAGGGGTCAAGAATATTACAAGAAAACATATAAAATCAACTAACTAGTACTCATAGGGACTCACAGAGACTGGCAACCATGGAGCTTGCATAGGTCTACACCAGGCCCTTTGGATACATGATGTGGTTGCTTAACATGGGATTTTTCTTGGACTCCTAACAATGGGAGTGGGGGGGTCTTCAACTCTTTTGTCTGCTCCTGGGACCTATTTCCTCCTACTGGGTGTGGTTGTTATGTCGAGTTGATATCCCTCAGAGGCCTGCTCTTTTCTGAAGGGAAATAGAGGAGCAGTGGATCTGGGGGAGAGGGGAGGTGTGGAGGAGGATTAGGAGGAGGGGAGGCTGGGGATGCTGCAGTTGGGATATATTGTATGAGAGAAGAATAAATAAATAAAAATAAAATAATAGAAATTTCCAAAAAATCCTTATGATTCAGTTTTTATGAGTATTTTAAATGTGTAAAATGATCATGTTATTTGATTTCAACCTTGAACTGTGTATCTGCTTATAGCATACGGTTCATTTGTCCTAGAATAGTGCTTTTGGCCTGTGTGGGTCTATGAAAGAATTTTGCTTCTGAGTGACAGTGGTGTCTATCTACTTAGTGGGAGAACTGTAAAAGTGCCTTCTCTAAGGGAAACACCCTTGGGTGGAGGAGAAGTGGGCCATGTGATTTATGTACACAATCCTGCCAATGATATAAATGTTCTTCTTTTTTATTTTATTTTTTGATGGAAGCTCGCCTGAGCAAAATTTGTTTCACATGACATTACAGACTGTACTCGGATTTGCAGCCATAATCTTGTCAGAGTAGATTATCACATGAGTGGAGCAGTGAAAAAATGAATGGGGGTTTAAACTTTTATGAAAAAGCACTTATATTGTGGAATAAGACTTTTTAATGGAGTGTAGGCATTAAACAGACCTTGTATTAGGCTCTGAAATTAATGGGTGACTGTATAGCTTTCTAGTTTTTATAGCTTGATAAGATTAATGCTTGCTTATATAGCAAATTCAATGGCTCATTTAATTTCATATGAATGTTTAAAGTCAAATTGCTCTTGGATTAAGTCTAAACTCATTATTCATTTTAATGTCTGAAAGAACTTTCATTTTTCTTTCATTTTATTTAATCAAGTGCATCGTCATTAAGTAAAGGCTAAGGACCCAGATAGCTAAAATAATGTGAAAAGGAAATTTATTAATTTACAGTGAAAAGAGACTTATTTGTTATAAAATTTATTTAATCCTTTATGATGCTTATGTATGGTGTTATTCGAGAGGAGAGAGATAATTATAGACTTTAGTCATGCTTTCAAACACCATATTGAAAAGCTGCCCATTTGGTTACCTGATATTCAAAGCTCAGTCCTTGAGCAAAGATTGCTGTTGACTCTTATTTATGCAGGTTGCATTCATTGCCTTACACCTGCAAGCACTGTAGGCATTGATCAAGCACTATGGAGAACTCACCATTGAAAAACATGACATTCCTGTTCTGAAAGGGTCAGGGGGGTGACAGAGGGCAGATACTCTCACCTGAACAATGAATGGGGGGGCTTGTTCATTGATCTTCAAGACCACTTCTGAAGTCCTGTTTCCATAGATATATTATCTTTGGCTTATGATCAGAAAAGGAAAATATGTATTTGAATCTTTAAATTTATGATAACGTCGTATTGACATATTCATCATAACTGTAGACCCATGTGCTAGTCTGAGCACTCTTCAGATGTAAACAAAACATGTTGTCTTCTGTCCTATCTTTTCATTTTGCACAAGTAACCATCTTTATCTCCTGCTCAGATACCAGTGGTGGTAAGCATTTTTTGAACATAGCTATGTTTCCAGACAAGTGCTGTGAGGACAAGCATGAGCTGCACTATCGTGATAATTGCTTTGATCAAGATTTTCTTTACATTGTCTATAATGGTGCTCGGCATGTGGCAGGTGATCAATAAATATTTGTCAAGTGAGCTAATGACATAATAAATGAAAAAGTAAGGATTGACTCAATGAATGCTCTGTATTCAGTTATTCAGGAATTACTAAAGGTATTAGGTATTTTATTCTCATCTATGGATGGTGAAACAAATTAGAAAGGTTAAATTGCTTTCTCAATAGACACTAATGAAAGTTGTTTCCTATGCCTAAAATGCTTGAGACAAGCAGTTTTTCAGATTTTGTTTCTTTCTTATAGTTTGGAATATTTGTATACACATAATGAAATGTTTTGGGATTAGAACCAAGTCTAAGCAAAATTCAGTGATTTCATGTGTACTTTTACCATTATAACAAAATACCGCAAACAATCAACTAACAAAGAGGAAACTTTAGAGTGCAACTGGGGAGGAGGGAGCCAGGCAGGCTGGCAGCCTCCATGGTTGCATGTTTAACCTGTCCCTGCTCAGGGAGCTGGAGCCTCCAACTAAATCTGCCTACCACTCGCGGGTTCAGGTTTCTGTCCCAGAGAGAGCCTGCAGTCATGCAGGTCTGAGGCTGCAAACTCCAAAAGAGCAGGATTGAGCCAGCAACCTGGGCTGGAGTGGGCCTGGGATAGTGAACTCCACGGGAGCAAAAGCAGATCCAGACCAAGGTCATTTGCGAGGCAAGACTGGGCCAATGACCTAGGCCAGAGCAGTCCTGAGGCAGTGAGCTCCACAGGAGTGGGACTGAGCCAGTGAGCTGGGCCAGAGCAGACTTGAGACAGTTAACTCCACAGGAGCAGGACCAACCCCAAGCCAGGGACCTCTGCAGGAGCAGATCCAGACCAGGGACATTTAAAATTACAGAATCAGGTCTGAGCCGACAACCTAGGCAGAGCAGGCCTGAGACAGCAAACTCCATTGGAACAGAGCAAAGCCCAGAAGCTCTGAGTGACCTCCAGAAATATGGAGTAACCAACGGGGTAACTAGAACTGTGGCACTGACTGTACCATGAGGAACAAAAATCTGAGCCTTGGAATCACTGGCACCTAGAAGATTAATCACCAGAATCACAGACAGCTCCAACCATACCAATTAGAGGAAAAGATGAGTAGACAAGGTAAGAACACACATAACACCACAAAGAGTAACACAACACCAGTAAAATCTAGAGACCCTACAAGAGAAAGACTTGAAAAACCAAATATAGATAAAGCAGAAGAAAATGACTTAAAAAATAACTTCAAGAGAATGTTTGAAACTCTTAAAGAGCAAATGAGAAATTCCCTCAAAGAAATGGAGGAAAAGACAAACAAAAAAATTGGAAGACATCAGCAAATCTCTTAAAGAAAACAAACAAAAAAAAAAAGAAATCAAACATATGAAAAAACTATTCAAGACTTGAAAACTGAAATAGAGACAATAAAGAAAACACAAGCCAAGGGAATTAGAGAAACAGAAATCATGAGAAAACAATCAGGAACTACAAATGCAAGCATAAACTGAAGAAGACAAGAAATGGAAGAGAGAATCTCAAGTGTTGAAGATACAATAGAGGAACTAGACTGATCTGTCAAAGAAAACATTAAATCTAACAAAAGCTTAACCCAAAATATCCAGGAAATATGGGACACCATGAAAAGACCAAACCTAAGAATAATAGGTATAGAAGGAGAAGTTCAACTCAAAACCCCAGAAAATATATTTAACAAAATCATAGAAGTAAACTTTTCCAACCTAAAGAAAGATATGCCTAAGAAGATACAAGAAGCATACAGAACACCAAACAGACTAAATAAAAAAAAAAAGTCCCCTTGCGACATAATAATCCAAACACTGAGCATACAGAATAAAGAAAGAATATAAGAGCTGCAAAGGAAAAAGGCCAAGTAACATATAAAGGCAGACCTATAAGAATTACACTTGACTTCTCAGTGGAGACAAAGAAAGCCAGAAGGTTGTGGTCAAGCGTTATGCAGACATTAAGAGACCATGGATGCCAGCCCAGACTATTATACCCAGCAAAACTTTCAATCACCATAGAAAGACAAAACAACTTATTCCATGACAAAAGCAGTTTTAACCAATACCTAGCCACAAACCTAGTCCTACACAAAATACTAGAAGGAAAACTCCAACCCACGGAAGTTGGCCACATCAACAAAAACATAGACAATTGATCTCACAGCAGCAAATCCTAAAAAAGGGAAAAACACACAAAATAACATCACCACCAACAAAAACTAAATTAACAGGAGATAGCAATCACTGGTCATTAATATTCCTTAATATAATTGGACTCAACTCACTTCTAAAAAGACACAGACTAACAGGTTGGATATGAAAACAGAATCTATCCTTCTGCTGCATACAAGAAACACACCTCACCCTCAAAGACAGACATTGCCTCGGAGTAAAAGGTTTGAAAAATATTTTCTAATCAAATGGACCTAAGAAACAAGCTGGTGTAGCTATCCTAATATCTAACAAAATAGACTTCAAACTAAAATCAATCAAAAGAGTCAAAGAAGGACATTTTATATTAGTCACAGGAAAAATCCATCAAGAGGAAATCTCAATAATGAAAATCTATGCCCCAAATACAAGGGCACCCTCATATGTCAAAGAAACACTTCTAAAGCTTAAATCATAATTAAACCTCACACACTAATAGTGGGAGACTTCTACACTCCACTCTTACCACTGGACATGTCAGTCAGACAAAAAGTGAACAGAGAAATAAAGGAACTAACAGATGTTATGACTCAAATGGACTTAACAGACATCTATAGAATATTCCATTCAAACAGAAAAGAATATACTTCTTCTCAGCACCTCATGGAACCTTCTCAAAAATTGACCACATACTCGATAACAAAACAAACCTCAACATATATAAAAAAAATTGGAATAACCCCATGTATCTTATCAGATCACCGTGGCTTAAAACTAGACTTCAACAGCAACACTAATTCCAGAAAGCCTACAAACACAGGGAAATTAAACAATGCTCACCTGAATCATCAATGGGTCAAGGAAGAAATAAAGGGAGAAATTAAAGACTTCCTAAAATTCAATGAAAATGACCACACAACATACCCAAATTTATGGGACACAATGAAAGCAGTGTTAAGAGGAAAGTTCATAGCACTAAATGCCTACATAAAGAAGCTGGAAAATTCCCACACTAGTAAATTAACAGAACATTTGAAAACTTTAGAACAAAAAGAAGCAAACTCACCTAAGAGAACTAGACGGCAGGAAATAATCAAATTGAGAGCTGAAATCAACAAAATAGAAACAAAGAAACAATACAAAGAATCAATGAGGCAAAGAGTTGGTTCTTCAAGAAAATCAATAAAATAGACAAACCTTTATCCAAATTAACCAAAAGGCAGAGAGAGACTATCCAAATTAATAAAATCAGAAATGAAAAGGGGGCATAACAACAGACACGGAGGAAATACAGAGGATCATCAGGTCATATTTTGAAAACCTGTACTCCACAAAATTGGAAAACTTAAAAGAAATGGACAACTTTCTGGATAAATATCACTTTCCAAAATTAAATCAAGACCAGATAAACAAATTAAACAGACCTATAACTGTTGAAGAAATAGAAACAGTCATCAAAAGCCTCCCAACCAAAAAAAAAAAAAAAAAAAAACAAAAAACAAAAAAAAAACCCCTCAGGACCAGATGATTTCAGCTCAGAATTCTACAAGATTTTAAAAGAAGAACTAATACCAATACTCCTCAAAATTTTCCACACAATAGAAACAGAAGGAACATTGCCAAACTCTTTTTTTATGAGGCTACAATTACCCTGATACCTAAACCACATAAAGATATTACTAAGAAAGAGAATTACAGACCAATCTCACTCATGAACATTGATGAAAAAATACTCAATACTGGCAAATCGAATCCAAGAACACATCAGAATCATCATCCACCATGATCAAGTCGGCTTCACCCCAGTAATGCTGGGATGTCAACGTAATCCACCATATAAACAAACTGAAAAATAAAAACCACGTATCATCTTATTAGATGCTGAAAAAGCTTTTGACAAAATACAAAATCCCTTCATGATAAAGGTCTTGGAGAGAGCAGGGTTACAAGGAACATACCTAAATGTAATGAAGGCAATTTACAGCAAGCCTACAGCCAACATCAAACTAAATAAAGACAAACTCCCAGTGATTCCACTGAAATCAGGAACAAGACAAGGTTGTCCACTCTCTTCATATCTATTCAATATAGTTCTTGAGGTCCTAGTGAGAGCAATAAGACAACAAAAAGAGATCAAGGGGATACAAATTGGAAAAAAAGAAGTCAAACTGTCACTATTTGCTGATGATATGATAGTTTACATAAGCAACCCCAAAAATTCACACCAAGGAACTTCTACAGCTCATAAACACTTTCAGTAACGTAGCAGGAAACAAGATTAACTCAAAAAAAAATCAGTAGCCCTCCTGTACATAGATGATAAATGGGATGAGAAAGAAATCAGAGAAACACTACCCTTCAAAATAGCCACAAATAGCATAAAATATCTCAGAGTAACTCTAACCAAACAAGTGGAAGACTTGTATGACAAGAACTTTAAATCTTTGAAGAAAGAAATTGTAGAAGACACCAGAAAGTAGAATGTTTTCCCATGCTCTTGGGTAGGTAGAATTAACTTAGTAAAAATGGCAATCTTACCAAAAGCAATCTACAGATTCAACGCAATGCCCATCAAAATCCCAGCAAAATTCTTCACAGACTTGAAAGAATGGTATTCAACTTCATATGGAAAAGCAAAAAACCTAAGATAGCCAAAACAATCCTGGGCAATAAAAGAACTTCTGGAGCCATCACAATCTCTGACTTCAAACTCTACTACAGAGCTATAGTACTGAAAACAGTCTCGTATTGGCATAAAAATAAACAGGAGGACCAATGGAACTGAATCAAGCCCTGGATATTAATCCACACTTCTTTGAACACCTGATTTTTGACAAAGAAGCCAAAAATAGCAAATGGAAAAAAGAAAGCATATTTAATAAATGGTTCTGGTATAACTGGATATCAACATGTAGAAGAATGAAAATAGATCCATATTTATCCCCATGCACAAAACTCAAGTCCAGATGAATCAAAGACCTCAACATAAAGCCAGCCACACTGAATCTCATGGAAGAGAATGTGGGAAGTATACTTGAACGCATTGGCACAGGAGACCACTTCCTAAATATAACTCCAGCAGCACAGACACTGAGAGAATCAATTAATAAATTGGACCTCCTGAAACTGAAAAGCTTCTGTAAAGCAAAGGACATGGTCAACAAGACAAAACGACAGCCTACAGAATAGGAAAATATCTTCACCAACCCCACATCAGACAGAGGTCTTATCTCCAAAATATATAAAAAATTCGAGAAACTGGTCATCAAAAGAACAAATAATCCAATAAAAAAATGGAGTACAGACCTAAACAGAGAACTCTCAACAGAGGAATCTAAAATGGCTGAAAGACACTTAAGGAAATGTTCAACATCTTTAGTCATCAGAGAAATGCAAATCAAAACAACTCTGAGATTCCATCTTACACCTGTAAGAATGGCCAAGATCAAAAACACTGATGACAACTTATGCTGGAG
>PVIU01013361.1:0-11545 GCA_004026605.1 Ondatra zibethicus | reverse complement strand
GCCTCTTGGATGTCAGTGTGGCAATTTCTCAAAAAATTAGGAAACAACCTTCGTCAACAGCCAGTAACACCATTTTTGGGTATATATATCTAAAGGATGTTCAATTGTACTATAAGGACATGTGCTCAATTATATTCATAACAGCATTGTTTGTCATAGCCAGAACCTGGAAACAACCTAAATGCCCTTCGACTGAAGAATGGATAAGAAAAATGTGGTACATTTACACAATGGAGTACTACACTGCAGAAAATATAATGACATCTTGAATTATGCAGGCAAATGGATGGAGCTAGAAAACATCATTTTGAGTGAGGTAACCCAGACCCAGAAAGACAATTATCACATGTACTCACTCATAAAGTTCTTTTAAAACATAAAGCAAAGAAAGCCAGCCTACAAATCACAACCCCAGAGAACTTAGACAACAATGAGGACCCTAAGAGAGACATACATAGATCTAATCTAAATGGGTAGTAGAAAAAGACAAGATCTCCTGAGTAAATTGGGAGCATGGGGATCTTGGGTGTGGCTTTAAGGGGAGGGGAGCAGAGAAATATGTGGAGCTCAATAAAAATCAATAAAATTAAAAAAAAAACAGGGAAAACTTTAATTTTGAGTCATAGTTTTAGAGGTTGCAGTCCAGGCTTATTTGGTAAGGTATCATGCTATGGGCTGGAGCATGTTGGCGAGGTCAGGGAGCAAACAGAGGATGGGTTTATGGTCTTGCAATTCCTGAAAGACTTCTCACTAAGCCTCATCTTTTAGTGGTTTTACCATCTCCCAACAGGGACAGCCTTTTAACTCTTCGGCCTTTGGAGGATGTTCAAAGTCCATACTGTAGTGTATCATATACACTATGATTACATTCGAAATCACTTTGTTCTTGAAATAAAGTTTCATAGTATGGAATTTTCTACTTGTGACCCCATATTGGCACTCAGAAAGTTTTAAATTTTGTAATTTGGATTTTGCAGTAAGTGATGGACATCACATGATTTCAGGTTGTGCAAGTAATGTAGTATGGCTGAGTTTGAGATGTGGCCACTGTCTGTTTTATCTATGTTGACACAAATAGGGATGATGATTTTAATATCACAACAGTCCTCAACTGTGTATGTCACCTAGAATTCTTTCAAAGATCACCAGTGTTTATTTATAACCTGTATTAGTTACTTTGCTGCCATAACAAAATACCCGGAAGAGGCAGTTTCAGTAAGGAGGGATGATTTTGGCTCAGGGTCCAAGGGTTTTGTGGTGGAGAAGCCCTGGTGGCAGAAGTGTGAGGCAGATGCTCACATTGTGTCTAGAATCAGGAAGCAGAGTGTAAAATGTCCCCCCAGGTTCATGTATTTAAACACTTGGCTTCTAGCTAGAGGCATTGTTTTTGGAAGTTGTGAGACCTTTGGGATGTAGGACTAACCATTCTAACCTAATCAATGAGTCCTAGGTCCTAATGAGAGATCCAGTCTCAACAATTAAAGAGGATGGGTCTTCAGTAATAACACTCAGGGTTGATCTCTGACATCTACACACACACACACACACACACACACACACACACACACACACACACACACAGAGAGAGAGAGAGAGAGAGAGAGAGAGAGAGAGGGAGAGAGAGAGAGTTTTGTTCAGTTCCTTCTGAATAGCCACATCTATCAATAACAATTCTGAGAATTCCAGATTCTACTGTAGTGAATATTATTCAGCTGCTTCAACCATCTTCTTCGAGTTCCTAACTACACTGAAGACACTGGAGCAGGTCCCTTGCTCTTGAAGACTTCCAAATTTCAACAAGCCTACTTATATAAACACACCCAGACAACTTGTGAACATAGATTCACTGAGTGTCATCCGTAGGGAAGGGAACTTCAGGTTTCTTTTTCCCTTAGGTATTTTCAGGTAACAATAGGACTTGGGATTTCTCCAAAGTGTGATCCCAGGCCATCAGCCTCAGTATCACCTTGACACTTGCTACAAATACCTATGTTCTGACCTTCCCCAGGGCTGTTGGAAAGACTAGAACCGAGTCCAGTGTCTATATTTTAGCAAGTCCCCCAGGCACGCACTACCACTTGCAGATCATGGATGAAAGGAAACAGCCTTGGTGTGGGTTGTAGAAAGATAAGGGCATGGGACATGACCACACTCCTTTGAGACCCAGATGGTTAAGCAAACCAGCATCCCAGCTGTCACTGTGGGGCATGAGTGTATAGGTAGAAACAGAGAAACTGAACTGGAAGGAGACCTGAGCTCACCCATCCTGGGGATCTGAGGGGTCATTTCTCCCAGGTCTGCAGAACAAGTGCATTTACGCCTGTGGCTAGGCTGGGTTCAGAAGGGGATGCTGATTTGGAAATGGGATGGAATTCCCAGGGAGGATTATTCTTAAATGCAGGAAAGATCAAGAGTATGATGTAAAAGTCAGCAATGAAATTGGCTACAGAGTGGTAGAATCTATATGGTCCTAATGTAAGTTTTTCAATAGCAAAAAAGAAAAAGGAATTATGTACTGTTTCTAATGAGCAGCCTAAAGCCTCTCTGTTTCCACACAAAAACTGGCACAACGGGATTTTATTTTTCAAACCACAGGTAGATTGGCTTAGAGAAACATATTAGATAATGAATTATTCAGGGTGATTTCCCAGGCTGGGGGAGAGGCACACCTGTCTGAGATGCTTCTAGACTTGATTAGAGAACATTTGTCAGCTGCATCAGCCGCAGGTAACTCCTGACGAGAATTGTATTCCCCTGTAGGTAGTGGAACCAAGCGATGTTCCTGAATTTCATGGGGCTGTTAAAGAGGTTTGCAGGAGTGTCACACTTAAGAGGCTGCACGGTGGTTGTCAAGATAATCAGTCTATTTGCAATCACTACTTTCTGCTCTCCGACCCCCCCCACCATTCCTAAATGGTAATGTAAGATAGTTAAGAAGAAATGACACATTTGCATGCTATAAATAGATCGCTTGCAGCCAAAGTGTAATAGATGTGTCGTTTCCTTGATAAATTCCATGAATTCTTTCCTTGCCTCACCCTTGTCTATCTTTGAGTTGTGGATAAGCCAGATTTTCCCTGCCAAAAATCCTGATTTCTTGTGTCAAACTGCTCACACACAGGTGACTTTCCATTTTGCCTAAAATGCCTTTTATTTTAGAAAACTTAGTTTCTTCTGTAACGCATCTTGGGAACTGTTTTAATAATACGTCTCCCACAAATGTACAGTGCTGTTGTCACATTGAGGCAGAGACATCTGTGATTTTGCTTTTGAAAGACCTCCGGATCGGGGAGAGTCTCACTCAAGTCTCGGGATAATACAACCCCCCAGGAACTCATGAGAGACCGTCCTTGCTGCAATCCCAAGAGGTTTATTGACAAGTACCAGCGCTGGGGTCGACACTCATAGCCCACGCAGGGGAGGAGTTTGACCCCAGGTAGCTGGGAGAAGGGGTTTTTAAGGGAAGAAACCACAACCCAGTAATCCAAAGGGGGTGGGGAGGGCGTCATTGGAAAATTCCGAAAATACCAGTGATCATCACATCTCTGTTTCTCAAGATTATAATCTAACTTTATCTTCAGCTAGTTCCTGAAACAGAGGCATTGACCCGACCCGCTAACCTAGATTTTTTGGCTCTTCTCTTCCTGCTAGAGAGGTCTGGATTTATCTGGGTCTTTCACTTTCAGTGTATTCAGTGAGAAGGCAGGGCTTAAGTCATAGTGTACCTTAAAAGACAGAGCAGTTGGATACTGACCCAGTTCTGGGTGGTTTCGACCATGCACCTGGCCTTCAGGTGGAACCAGCACTCACTTCAGAACTATAGTGGCTTTAAACAGATACGATGTGCAGAGTGTTTCTGCTCAGTGTTTAGAAATTCCTCATAAAAGTAATCTTAAATTAAAAATATTTTAGTTATGATTAGTATGTGAGAGAGAGACAGAGAGAGATAGAGAGTGTCGGGGACCAGCCTCAACAAAAATACCTTTCTCCAGAGTGGAGGCATGGGAACTTAGAAATACAGTAAAAAATACGAAGATGCCAATGAAAATAATAAAATGTGAAACATCTAGGATAGTATCGGGAGGAAATTTTTCAGGCAGTACTGAAAATTCACCTGTGTTTAAATTCCAACAGCTTAATATACCCTTGACCCCAAAAGGTGGGAGTAAGACAAAAGACTGCATTAACAAGATACAAGGAAAATAATGTATCAATTGAAAGTCCTGGGCTATATTCATAGTTAAACATTCTGTTGCCAGAACAAAACAAGTCACCAGGTCACGCTCACACCCCAGACCAAAACACTCTGTAGGCAAACCACTCCCTCGGTTAAATCCCAAGATATCTCCATAAAGGGAACTGGAACTTAGTTGGCTCCTTAAACTTTTGTTTGAGGTAGGAACAGATATACTTCTCTATTCCTGGAGTACAAGGTCTGGCCACACCTGTTGATAATAACCCTGAGAGAGCAGAACTCTCTAAACCAACGTCTAGGTGGGGCCTTTGAGGTACAAGCACAATAACCTTGTAAGTTCCAACTCTCTGACCTTTGGTCAACGGGGAAATAGGCTCCTGATTTTGGGCCTACACAAGAGTTAGGCAGAGAGAGATAAAGAGAGACAGAAAGAGCAGGTGATTGTGTGACAATGTGGCAATCAGACTACTTTTGGAGTCAGTTTTCTCCTTCAGATGTGGGTTCTGGGACAAATGCTTTTGTCTGCTGAGACATCTTACCAGCCCCAGTTAAAATGTTTTTTGGATGGAATTTAGGAAAGCAGGCATTAAATCCACGTGATTTCCCTTTAGCACACTTCTGTCACCTGTGCTGGGAGGGGTTTTTTAGAAGGACCCCAGATTTACTTTGAGGAGGGCGAAAGAGATGCAACAAAGAGCTAGCTGCCCTCTGTCCCCTCGCCCTCTTTCCCTTCATTTCTCTTGTCTCTTTGCCTTCTTCACATGGTTACTTTTAATGTCAGTTATTAATGTGACTATCTGTGCGAGTAGGTGATGAAGAGTTAGTGGGGGCCATCACTAAACGTGAACTGAAAAAACATTGCTTGCTATATTTTCACTGTGAAATTTCAGCCTTAAAGAACTAGAGGAAGAGATGTTTGGATTTATGGCAAAGACAAAATAAAAGACATGCCGGAATCAGAGGCGCTGACCTCACATTAGCTAAGGAAGCCATGCTGTAGACAAATCTGGATAAAGGGATGGAGAAAGTCGATCCAACTTCAGCCAGAAGTTGCCCTGTGGTGGAGCAGACTCCCTCTCCCAGCTCCTCTGCCAAGCTCCTTGCTGGAACCTCTTGAGTTGTCCATCTTCCTCTTGATGTGAACCCAGCTGCAGTGTGGCCAACTTGGCCTTCAGCTTCGAAACTGAGTGAAGAGGAGAATTAAGTAGCAATTCCAAGACATAATAACATTAAGAAGTATTGCCTCAGACTAAAAGATTGCCCCCAGATTTTTCTCAAGTGCTGAGGAAATGAAAGCAGAAAATTGCCCTGTGCCATTTCTGGAGCGCACTGCTATTAGAGACAGATGATAAACCTCACCAAATTGGCACTCCCTGCAACCGGCCGGAGCAGAGAGACATCACTTGCCCTTTTTAAAGCAGAGTTAGCATGGCAACAAACTGATTGCAGCTAAATCATCCCCTCCCATTGAGCTCCCTTTGGGAGGCTTGCAGGCCAGAAAGCATAAATAGAAATATGCATGTGAACATGTCTAGTGTTTCCCTACTTAGAGCCCTCCAAATAGGAGCATGAAGGTCATAAGCGGCTTAAGCCTCCTCCTTCCTGCTTCACTGGGATGTGAACTCAGATTGCCTGATTCTTCAGCAGATTTTGGGTTTAGACTCCCCATAGCAAAGCACAGTGTGTTCTCAGAGTCAAACAAAATTTAAATCCGAGCTTCACTTCAGTGGATTAGCAAAGTAATTTAAGCAGGGCCTTCCCTAACCTGGCCTTGAGGGATAAGATTTATTACATTTTCAATGATACTATCCTTCCATTTTGGCAAACTACACTTTTTCTTCCTTGCTTGTTTAATTTTGTTTTTGATAGTTGGATGGCCTTAGTAAATGAGGGATTGAGAGAAGGTGAGAAGGGGAGAGCCTGTGAGGAAAGACAGAGAGCATGTGTCATAGCTAGGGTTTCTAGTGCATGGCCAAAAGCAACTTGGGGAGGAAAGGATTTATTTCATCTCATCCATCCAGGCAATAGTCTTTTGCTGAAAGAAATCAAGACAGGAACACAAGCAGGGCAAGAACTGAAGCAGAGGCCATGGAGGAGTGCTGCTTACTGGCGTGTTCTCTCTGGCTTGCTGGCTTTGTGCTTTGATACATCCTAGGGCCACCTGTCAGGGATGGTACCACCCACAGTTGGCTAGGCCATCCAACATAAACCATCAGTCAAGAACATGCCCCACAGACTCCACCTGGAGAGAGGTGTTTTCTCAGTTGAGAGGTTCTTCCTTCTAGATCACTAGCTAGAGTCAAGTAGACAAAAAAATGAACCAGGACAGCACAAAGAGTGGAACAATAAAGAGACAAAAGAGAAGGGGAAGAAGAGAGAGAAGTAACCAGGACAAGGGAAGTTGAGAAAGTCCCATGAGGGGGTCAGGAGCAGTTTCAAAATCTCAAGAAGGGGAAATGGTGGGGAATTTGAGAAGTAATTATGAATTATGTACTTGCTCTTTCTTAGTATTTTTTTTTAAAGAGAAACATACATAAAATAGGTCCCTTTAACATTCCCAAGTTTAATTTGACAGCTGGTCCTCACGGAGAGTGGACCACAAGAGCAGTTATGTTCAGTTCATACATATGGGCACTTCTTTTAACCACCTAGCTTTACAATGAGGTCTTGCTATCTTTATTTTATATATGGTAGTTCTGAGACTTACATATAAATTATTGATTGAATGTATCAGGTCTTTCACTCAGATTTATCAAAATGCCAGTCTTCTTCTGTCTAGCTGGATTCCAGAGAATATATGAGATGAAAAACAAAGGGCTGTTAAATAGCAGGAGGTTTTTGTGCTTTGTCGAGTCGTGGATGGAGGAGATTTTGGCCTTGACTGTGAGCTTGTCATTGCTGTGCACTCGTTTACCGGTGCCCATATTCATTTTATTATTTAGAACTATAAACTCTATATACTTCAAAGATTTGGGGAGACAATTATAAATGAAACAGAGGTGTGTGTGTGGAGAATGGATTGGTCTCTGTTCTCATGGGTGTTCATCATCTGTGGGCAAATCAAGGTGACAGATATCAAAGTACTTGACAGGAAGGAATATGGTTTTCTGAGGGCCTGTGCTGGGGGGAAGAATGGAAAATGAGTGTGTCAGGGTGTGTGTGAAGTTATCTGAGAATAAGACACTGAAAAGGAGATGTGAATGAAAGCCAGGGCTGAACCAGGCAGTCTAGGGGACAGGGTAAGGGAGAACACAAATAGCAATCCTTCCAGGCAGGTGTATTCCTAAAGTGTGCAAAGAACAAAGGAAGTAAGCATGTGGGCAGTGTAAGTCAGGGGAAAAGATATGGAAGATGCAGTTAGGAGGATGGGCCAGGTCTGTACTGTAAACCTGAGTAAAGACTGTAGATGCTGTTAGGAATATGATGGGAGCAGCTGGGCACTTTTGAGGAAAGGAGTTACCTGATCTAGTACATACACACCCAAATACATGTGTATATTTCTACACACACACATCAGACACGCAAACATCAGGTTATCTTTTGAGGAATAGATTGAAGGAGACCAGAGACAAGGAAAAATCCAGGGAGTGTTGATATAGGTCCAGGGAAAGATGCTGGAGGCTTTGATTTTGACCAGGGTGGTTTTGAGGCAGGATAGAAAGGCAGGGAAAATTTTGGGCACATGAGACGAGAGAGAGGGAGAGGGAGGAAGGAGTCCCTCATCCAGGAACGCTGCTGTAGATGTTGTTAGCAGCAGGCCAGAACCCCAGCCTAATTAACCATGGCTTGAGGTTTTTCTCCATTCACAGCCACGGACCTGCAATTTTCTAGGAATCTCACCAGAAACTCTGTTTATGAGAAAATCATGTACTAAACTCCAGGGGCTGCTGGTTTTCCCTTATCAGATTACGACCCTATTTAAGGCATCTGTAGGGCTACCTCAGGGATCTCTCTCACCAAAAGGGAGAGAGGAGAACGTCAGGTTTCCTAAGAACCTTTGGCATGTGACTCCTCTTGAGAGTCACAAAAATGGTGTGCATGTGTAGAGGTAAGACAACAAACTGTGTACCCTCCCTCGAGGAGCCCGTACCACACTTGGGTACATCTTACCATATCCCCATGGGGATGGGGAGGAGAGTGTAAGCCTACCTAGGTCTTTCTGAGCATGTCTCCCCTCAATTTTTGTGCTAAGCCTATACTAAAATATCTTTTATTATTTGATTTTTACAGATTTAAACTTCATTATGGAAATATACAAGTAGAAACCGTCACACACTGAAATTAGTCATTCTAAAGTTGAAGTGCTTTGCACTGGATTTTACACTTTTATTATGGAATATATTTGTGTGCACTTATCCACCACCAAAGTAATACAACACAGCAAAACAAAACATCCATGACAGGGTTAGAACTAGCAAAACAATTGGCTTTTATTTTATCTCTCTTTTTCTTAGCTGGTGTGATAAGCCTATATTAAAATACATTTTATAAAATTACTGTTTCGTTATTCTGGATAGTCTTGAAAATCTTTTCATTAATGAAAGCACAAATACCAATGGGTCCTGTGCTGAGGTTCCTAAAAGTCTAGGGGAACTCAGACTGCAGAAGGCAGTAATGAAATTGCTCTCTGTTCCCTAATGGTTGACAGTTTTAGGAAAATTCTAAAATATTGTAGCATAGTGGATAAAGCTATACCTATGTGTACAAGTCTTAATTCTAACACATTTAGTGGTCCCTTTAAAGGAACTGTGTATGTGCATAACCAGGCTTTCCTGGGAGTAAAGGGGACTGTCCCTACCATGGGTACTCTCTCCCAGTTGGTATAAATCAAAATGTCTGCGATTCAATTTGCACTCCAATGGCACAATTCGGACGACCGACGGAAGGGAGCTCAGTCTTGTCATTTTCTTTTCAAATATCAAATTGTATTAAAGAAAACATTCTTCTCAGCCACAGGTGCGGTTGGGGGATGAGTGACGTCTCAATGTCCTTCCTTTGATACATCTTTTCCCTTGGTGTGCCTTTAGGAAGAAACTCCAATTTATCTTTTACAGAGTGGATCTGCGTCTCAGAGCCAGCAGAGATAGATTTAAAAGTGTGTGTGTCCATCTCGAGAGTCTCAGAGGAGAGCAAAGAACAGAACAATGTCCTGAATATTTGGAGAGCTCAGATGTGGACTGTGCTACAGAAAGTAGTTGTCATAATCATGATTTCCCTAACTTAAGTTTCCAAACTATGTCTTACATCTGTGTATTTGTGTTTGCTCCAGTCTTGCTGACAAGTAGAGGCCTAAAAAGGTTAAATAAAATGCTACACACACACACACACACACACACACACACACACACACACACACACAGGTTAGCTGATTTGAAATTATAAGTGTGAAGTCCTTAGGGAGCCTCGTGGGAGGCTCTCAATTTTAAATCATTCCCTTGTTATCTATTGCGTGTGTCTTTACGTGAATTGTTACGGTACTACTGACCTATATTTTGAGGTCTTATTTTCTTCTTGGTTTCTATGATAATTTAAGCATCCTCCTGACAAAAAATTTTTGTTAGGGATGTTCTGATAGTAACTACCTTCTTTTTTCCCTTTTTACTGGACTTTTACTATTCAAAACAATTTTTAAATTTTAATATTTTGATTATATTCCTCTCTTCCCTCATAATCCTTCCATATCCTTTCTCCCACCCACCTAGATTTAAGTTCTTTCTCAAAAAATAAACAAAACCCCAATACAACAGCAGCCCTCTCAAAAACCAAGAAATCAAAATAAAATCACACCGAAAAAGAAAAGAAAGAAAGGAAAAAAAAAACCACACCAAAGTGTAACCAAATAAAAACACACATTAAAAACTGTGGAGTCCATTACATGTTGGTCAACTACTCCTGAACATGAGGCCTGTCCTGGAGTGGTTGATATACCCAGTGTCATTCTATTGAGGAAAACGAATTTTTCCTTTACCAGCAGGTAGAAGTGACAGTTCAGTTGTTAACCTTTAACCCAGTGGTTAGGTTTCTATTCATTCATTCATTAATAAACAAAAGTAACAAAATAAAATATATTAAGATAAAGCAAAAACCTTCACATGGAAGTTGGACAAGACAAACCAACAGAAGGAAAAGAGGCAGGAAAAGAGGCCAAGAGAAGACATAAGAAGAATCAGAGACCCACTCATTCACCTACTTAGGAATCCCATAAAAACACAGAGCTAGAAGCCATAACTGGAAGTGCAGAGGACCTGGTGCAGACCTGTGCAGGCCCTGTCTGTATATGCTGCTGCTTCAGTCTCTTCTGCTCATGCTGATTTAGAGGTCTTTGTTTCTAAGGTCCTTCATCCACTCTGGCTCTTATATGTTTTCCACCTCCTCTTCCATGGAGTTCCTTGAGGTCTGAGAAGAGGGATTTGTTGGAGATGTCCTATTTAGGGCTGAGTGTTCCAAGGCCTCTCACTCTCTGTGTACTGTCTGGCTGCGTTTCTCTGTATTTGTTCGCATCTTCTGCAGAAGGAAGCTTCTCTGATGATGGCTGAATAAGGCACTGACCTATAAATATAGCAGAATATCTTTATGACTCATTTTATCACTACTTTCCCCCCCTTTTTTAGACAAGTATTATTTGATTTTACCTTACGTCCCTGGGCTACCTAGCCTCAGATTCTTTGTCACCCAGGCACTGTTAGGTATGGGTTCCATCTCATGGAGTGGGCCTTAAATCAAATCAGCTATTGGTTCATCACTCCATTGAGCTTTGTGCCACATTGCCTTATCATATCTCATAGTGTACCAAGGTAGACAAAGGGTTTGTGACTGGCTTGCTGTATGGTTCTCTTTCAACAGAATGCAGTGTAACTTCATGTATCAAAGATGCAGGAGTGTGGGGGTGAAGGTTCTATGTAGGCACCAGCTGGACATCTCCATTTTCAGTGAGTTGTGTAGGTGTTGCTTTCAGCAATGGGTCCTTGCTGTTGGTTTGTGGAAAACAATTTTTTGTCTTGTAATAGCCTGGGTTGTTTGGGGGTTCCTGTGAGATCCCCTTGGCCAACAACTCAATTAGATGTAACCCAGTCCTGGTACTGGAAGCTTCGTTTGGTGACAAGAGATGGCCAGTTTGAATTCTTGCCTCCCTCATTATTTGCTAACCTTCATATATTTAGATCACCTTCATATATGTATATATTTTAGGACATTTCTGCTATATTAGGTTTCTATACTGTCCCTCAAATGCCTCTTTATTTTAGGTGTGTCTCCCTGTATTGCCTCCCACAACCCTCTTTCCCCTCCCCTCCCTACTTGATTCTCTGATTCTTGTTCCCCAATTCCTCTGTATCTATTTATTCTATTTTG
>PVIU01013360.1:0-56241 GCA_004026605.1 Ondatra zibethicus | reverse complement strand
TTTTTCCTTTCTTGTGTTTGAATTTAAGGGTTGTTCACCATAATCTCTTTCTTTCTTTATTGGTCATCTTGGTCTTCCCCATTGTCCTGAGGGGAGGGGAGAAATTTTAAATTACGAGCAGGTCGCCATATAGGTGTTTCCCCTCTTGTGTGTTTGGGAAGACACATTGATATCCTTGGGCCTGTGTCAACAAGCAATTTGGGCCCCTCCATTGGTTAGTGAGAGGATCCTTCCACCTAACCTTTAGGCAGGGCCTCATTGGTAGGAATCCCCAATGTTTCTGGAATCTACTTTGTTCATCTAATTTTTGAAAATTTAAAATATTGATGGTTAATAACGCCTTTTGCAGTTGTAGATGGGAGGAGACGTCTCCCTCTTTCTGTTTTATAAGAACCTCTTTGAGATACTGGTGATGTCTTTTGACAATTGTTTGAGCCTGAGGGTGGTATGGGATAAATTCCATCTCTGGAAGAATTCTTTTAATGTTTTACTTATAAAACAGAGACCATTGTGAGTCTTGACCTGTTGTGGTCGTCCCAATGTGACCAAACATTGTAAGAAGTGGCTTTTGGCATGGGTTACCTTTTCCCAAGTGGGCAGTAGCCCAGCACGCCTTAGAGTACATGTCTATGGTCACAAACATATTTTTTAATTTGCCAAACGGAGGGTGATGTGTTACATTTGTTTGCCAGATGATATTGGGTCCTAACCCTCTTGGGTTCACCCCCGACCCTTGTAAAAAGGAGGAGGGTGTGGAGAAACTGTTGGCAAGTCTTACATATATGAACAATTCTCTTTAATTCTGTTGTGGGTATCTGGGGATATAGGTATTTAAGTCCTCTCCAGTTGACATGAGTTAAGTCATACATTTGGGTAGCATTTTGTGTGGGCAGAGTTGAGACCTCTATGAGACAGGCCCCTGAAGCTGCAGTATCCGCAGCAGCATTCCCTTGGGAAAACAGGCTATGAGGTTTTGGTGTCTTCTGAGATGATGAATATATATGGTTTTTTCTACCTTCTAAGAGCGATCTGAGTTGTATCATCAAGGCAGAAATAGGATTAGCATCCAATCTGATATAGGCATAGGGTAAGTGTGGTAGTAGGTTCACCACATAAGAGCTGTCTGAATAGAGGTTGCAGGGCTCTGGAACCTCTTATAGGGAAATATATATATATCATTTCCTTACATTGAGTGGATCCTCCCCAAGGGAGAATTTGGTGATCTTTGTCTTGGTCCCCACTGCAGGGAAAACTACAAAGGCAGCCCCATTCTTCCTGCCATCTGTGCAAACAGTGAATGCCTGGGGCAGGGCCTAGAAGAAAAGACTAAGGGTACTCTCCAGTGTAGTTCTTGATATAACTTCACTAACCTGGACTCCCCAAAGTGGGTGTCCAGGGTCCCCAGAAATCCCTCCAGGGTGAGGCTCAATTGAGAACAATGTCTGGTCACCCATTCTAAGTCCTTAATTTTGAATGGAACTATTAATTTAGAGGGATCTTTTCCATAATGTCGGAGGGACGTGTCCCTTATTTTTGTGATCATATCAGCTATTTGATCAACCAGAGAGTACACTCTGGGAGTGCCCCCCAGGGTGGTGTGTACCCATTCTAGTGGTTGTGACTGCTGAACAATGGCAGCCAGCATGGTCTTACACATCAGCACAGCATGACAAACACAATATCCCATCACACCTGCCACCTTCTGCAGCTGGGGAAGGGGTTTCCCTTCCATAGGAGGAAAGGTGAGTGAGCTCCAGTGAACACCATTAATACAGATATGGATATGGATAGTTCTATTTGGAAAAGTTTCACAGCCCTTGCAGACTTTCATAAAGGTAAGCGGCCCTGACATATACACATTAAATTGGCTCTAGAAGATGAGTTCACCTTGAGGGAACTCTTCAATGTAGGAGTACTCCTCTGTAGCCTTGAACCATCCTAAGAGAGGTCCTACTGCCTGAATTTGGATCGCTTTAGGGGTAGGAATTCCTATATATTCCCATCTCAGGCCCCACAGACATACCAACACACTGAGCGAGCTGGTGGCTGACTCACAAACCAGGCTGGGCTTCATGGAGTGACTCTGTCACTACTCACTGAGCATAGCACTTAGTAAGGAGCAGGTGTCATGATATAGATGGGATCAGAGGGTATCATCTAAGGAACTCTTGTCCTCTAAGGCCACAGAGGTGTTCAGTCATCTGCAGATCCACGTGGGTACCAGGACAGAGGGAAGTTTTCTGCTTGTCCTTGCCATCTCTCATCCCATGGACACCTGCTCAATTTTCACTGCTCCTTTGCCTACAGAGGCATACTGGGATGTTTTGAGCAAGATGCCCAGGTCTTGTCTATAGCTGTGCCAAGCACAGTCTAAGATGGTGTGGAGTAAGACAGCCAGCTGACTGTGCTCTGCTCTCCCTTGCTCCTGTGAGCACGTTAGCTAAGGAGGAGGGTTGCCTGGCTTTAGCTACAACCCGCTCCTCAACAATCGCTGGTAGGCATTTCAAATAAAAGAAACTGAGGCAGAGAATGGGGAAGGTTCATTGAGCTCAGCTGTCAGTCACTCTTCCCTCACGGTTCACTGCCTAAGGAGGTCTGGAGATGAACCACATCCCGTGCCTACTACATTCTTCCTTTGCCCTGTCCAGTGAGCACCTCAGTTGACATGATTTTTTTAAATCTTTAGCCATGACTTTTTTTTGCTTGATCTCTACTGGTCACTGGAACTAGAAGAATCGAATCATGGGTAGGGAAGGCTTGTAACTCCAAACTGTCACCCTGTCCTCAGCATGTACATCTAGGGAGGCTCTGAGATCCTGATACTGGTGAGTCATGCACACATATGGTAGTGGTGGGAGAGAGGATCGTTTTTGCATCTGCACGTAGGTGAGAGGTGAGCCACTGGCACGCACCATCCTTGCACCTTGGTGCGTTACACACAGCGCTGTCAAGATGGAATGTAAGCCCCACAAAGAGGGTGCCAGGACTTTACTTTGCCTTTCCCTGTAGAACACCCAAACCTCAGAAGTGTGTAGAGGACAGGAGGTCAAAGTCCTTCACTATTCCTAAAGTCAATACCAGAAATTCATTCACCAATCTCAACAGTGTTCCCAAACTCAGTAGGCGCCAGCACTTTGATTATAGGGTTAGTCATACAGGACTCATATTCTTCTATCTACGCCACACCTGCCTAGACTGCTTTTGTATATACCCACTGCCTGAACTCTTGTGTAGAGATAGTGAGTTTCTACAACCCCCATACAGTAGGGACTGTGCCCCAGTTTGCTAATCAGAGACAAAGAAGCTATATGGAGATATTACATGATAGTACCCAGATAGAGGAAAATGTTGCATAACAAACTGCCATTCTCGGTTATATTTTTTGAAATTTACCAAGCTATTTACTAAGAATACCATCTCAAAAAAACGGTAGTGAGATCCATTTTACCAGATAGGGAAACACTGATTCAGAAGTACAGGAAATCTGAAAAAAGTATGATACTTTCCAAGGTATATAATAATTATGGCCTGAATCTAATCTCCTTACATTTTGAGCATCAAGTCCCTTGCTGGTACACTGTTGTTTGGGAAGGATATGAAATTCTAGGAGGGAGGGTCTGACTGGTAAAGTAGGTTTCAGCTTGGGCCCTGGCTCTGGCTGCCCACTGCTTGCTGGTTTGCCAAGTTACGTACAGCTACACATATCTGCTACCACTATTCTGTCTTTCTCACCATGACAGATGGCTGAGGCCTGAGACAAAATAAATCTCCCCTCCTTTATGCTGTTCCCATCACTTATTTTGGTCGTCACAGTCAAGTGAAAGTAACTAATACAAAAAATTGCCTTTTTTTTTCTCTCCCTGGACAGGGTTTCTCTGTGTATCAAATAGTCCCGGCTGTCCTGGAACTCGCATTGGTAGACTAGGCTGGCCTTGAACTCACTGAGATCTGCCTGCCTCTGCCTCTGCTGGGATTAAAGGCGTGTGCCATCACCGCTCGGCTAGAGCATTTGACTGCAGAAAATTGCGAACAGAGAAGTGAAGTTGTTGCTGTGATTAAACCTAATGATTTGGTATTTAGGCCTTTGGAGTTGGACCATGAGAGGAGATTAAACGGTTTTAAGGGGAGGGAACAAAAGAAATGTCTAAAATAAAATGTATTTGACTAGGTTGTATGAAATTCCTGGATGCCTTGTATGTATTCTGTCCGTGGGTTTTTGGTTATGAACCTTGGGGCTTGAGGCATGGCGGTCTAATAGAATGTATCACTTCCTAAAACACGTGTTTTACTTGACAAATATTATATAGTAGAATTAGCTTTTCTAGAAGTGTCAACAATGTTGTTGGAAACTTTATATTATGAAACACATACTTTCTAACATAAGCAAATAAAAGTGTAATTGATCAGTGAATGAATTGCTTTCTCTTATTGGAAGTGGAAAGTAATCAATTTTTCTATGTATTGTATACCAAATGAGCAGAAAACAGAGAAGTATATTTATGGCTACTGGCCAAAACAAGAACGGACAGTCAATTTGAGTAACTCATTGTTTGGACTTTTACTTTGAGGTTTTTATTTGAGCTTTTAGTGAGAATATAGTTTTGGAAGCCATGGAAGGAGCAAAGTTGAGGTAGGAGGGCAACACACAGGGCAGAAAACTGAAGACAGAACCTCCCTTCATTGTTCAGGTCCCAACAGCCTCGGGGCCTTGGCTCCCTAACTCACCATCTTATTCTAGACAGTAGACACGGTCAGGCTGAGGATCTCAGAGCAAGCACATCCCACTTCAACAATTGGGTCAATAGGTAGTGTGGCTTCTCTGATCTTTCTGGATGTGATATTGATATTGAAGTGATATTGATTCAGTTTTGGTAACTGCCTGAAAAAAACCCTCAAAGTATTAAAGGATTTAAAAGCTTTTCATTATTATTAATTCTTCTTACTACTAATTATATTTAGTAGTATGCATGCTCTAAGGGGTGTCTTGATAATTAGCTCCCTGGAAAACCATTCCTCCTTTAAAGTTTCTGTTAGGAAAATTTACACTAAAATTTTACATTAAGTGGACTCATTCAACAAAGGCAAACTTTGGAAAATCAGGTTCCTGAAATGTTTTTAAATCTCTGGGGGCTACTTTTAGAAAAAGAAAATTGAACCCTCATAGTATCACCCGTTTAAATTTAATTAGGCTCTCATAATTCAACTCTAAGGAGTCCAGAAGCATTAGCTTCTTTAATTACCACTGAATGTAGAGACACACCATCATTTTCCACCGAGGAAAGTAAGTCAAGAGAGTAAAGAGGCCTCTGAAGGTGCCATGCCTAGCTGGTGTAGGCAGTGTTGATATCTAGGCAGCAGTGTCCAGGACTATTACACAAATCCTCCAGCAAGTCATCATTTTACAGAGACATGGCACAACCTGCCAAGACAATATGTACAGTAGGTTGTAGAGCTGGGCTTTGTCCTCCAGTCCCTTGGGCTTCTAGACTGAACACTTCTGCTTTTATTATTTAAAGCTGACCTACAGGTAAACATTAAAGTACTGGAATCATTTATGGCAAAGAATGTCTGGAAGACTGCTTGTTTTTATCCCATTATGGCAGACAGTTGCTGACTTTCTCACTTTCCAGTATAATCCCAGTATGTGTTCTGCCTTTCCTGATGGTGATTCTTGATTTAGTCCTCTCGTTAGTCTTCATGTGTCTCTGCCCCCACTGTTGTAATTAAAAAAAAAGTGGCATGAGAGAGAAAGATGCCATGTGACAGACCTTAGGTGGAGGGTTTTTATTGGGGAAGTGAATGGGAAAAGGGGGAGGGGAGAGAGGTGACCAGCCTCTGGGAACAGGAGTAGCAGAAGAGAGGAGACAAGAAAAATGAAGAGAAGAGAAGAGAAGGAGAGAGAGTGAGTGAGTGAGAGAGAGAGAGAGAGACAGACAGACAGACAGACAGACAGAGAAAGAAAGAGAGATGGGAGGTGGGCAGAACCCTTTTAAAAGGGAACGTAGCAAATTTGCACAGGAGGTGCTCTTAGTGGCTACAGTTGAGGACATACACCCCAAGACCAGGCCAGTACAGATGCTTGAATACTAACACCCACTGTTCTACCCCGACAGATGGCCAACGTTGGCACATTAACACAGAAACAAGCAATTGAGTCCGTTTGGTGCTTTGCTGATAAAGCCCGCCTTTGCTCTTACACAGAATGCTAGTAGGGCAGATAACCTGGAGAAGTTCAGGGCTGTGAGCTCTCTCATGTGACTTCAAGGTAAACCTTGTGGCTACAGTTGCTGGTGGAGCTCACCTTGTGCCATAGAGGCTACCTAGAGGAAAAGCAACTCCTAGTTACTGAAAAACCATGTCCCACGCTGGCCTGCTGATACATATGAGGACGATACAATATGAAAATGTAAGCAGTAAGTGAAGAAAACAGGACGCCCACCTGGGGTTCTGATGATAACACTGAGCTCTTTCTGAGTTACAGGAGTCTTTAAGGACGAAAAGACTTCTGCAGTATTCACGGTGGTGTAGGTACTAAGCGCTTGTCTCTCTGCTTCTCTCCCATTCCCTTCCCCACGGATGTAAGCAATGAATGACCTCGCCATCCAAGAAATGTACTGGCTGATCAATCACTGAGCAAACATTGTAGGTGACATCTGTTGTGACTGGCTCTCCTGGGCTCCAACCAGAGTTGTTTCAGAATGAGAAAGGGCCCTAATGACTGACTAGCCTTTAAGGGCATGGACGGCACAGCACTTGCCTAGTACATACAGGGCTGTGTTCCATGTTAAGTACTACACCAAAAAAAAAAAAATGCTTAAAGCTACTAATATAAACCACCATTCTAACCGCTTTAAAATATGCAATTCAGTGGTGTGGGACATGTTTACAGTATTGTGCAATGATTTCAACTGTCTACTTGCCGCCTGTTTTTTTAAAAATAGAAGCTTTGTAACCGTTATACAATTTCTCATCATCCCACTTCTCCTAGTCCAGGCTAATCCTTTCTGTCTCCATGAGTTTGCTTATGTTCTGGATTTCTCTTGTAAGCGGCAGCCCAATCTTTGTTCTTCTGTGTCTGGGTTATTCAACTCAGGATACTTTCTCAAGTTTCATCTGTGTTAGAGCATGCATTGGAAGATCATGCAAGGTCAATATTCCACTGCATGTGAGCGCTTCATTTGCTCACCAGGTCTGTTGAGGGAGCTTGGGTTGTTTCTGTCTTTTACATATTATGAATTAAAGCTGTTACCAATGAGGGTGTCTGGGCTTTTGAGCCCCTGCTTTCAGGTCTTTAGGCTGCACAATGAAACAGAATAGCTAAGGTCATATGGTAATTCTGTTTTTAACTTTTTTCAGGAGATGCTAGATTGTTTTCTATGTTGTCTGCACCACTTTATGTTTATTTTGGAGTGAACAACACTTTTAATTTCTTCACATTCTCACCAGTACTTATTTTAAAAGTTTTCTCTTAGTAATAGTTACTGTAATGTGTATGAGGGGTTTGATTGACACTTTCCTGGTGGCTTGGGACTTTGACATCTTTTATGTGCTTATTTACATTCCTGCATCTTCTTGGAGAAATGTCTACTGTAATTATTTGCACGCCCCATTATTTTTGTGTATGTATATATGTGTTTGCAGGTGTATATGAGTGTGTGTGTATGTGTGTGTGTATGTGCACGTGCCTGTGCATGCATATGTTTGTGCGTGCATATTCCTCAGGTACCATCCTCCTTACTTCGAGATGAAAACTCACCAAGTAGGCTAGGTTAGATCAGCCAAAGGCCCTAGGGATACCCTAATCTCTGCCTCCCCAGTGTCAGGGGTTCAAATGTGGGTTACCATGACAACTTATTTCATATGGGATAAGGGGATGAAGCTCAGGTGCTCATGCTTGCATAACAAACATTTTCCTGATTGTATGATATCCCTACATACTGTAGATATTTCATATTTTGTAGCTATTATAAATATAGTGTTTAAAAGTGTATTGTTCTACTCTTTCTGGGATGTAGAAAGATACTATTTTGATGTATGAACGTTGAATTTAAAAATCATTCTTGGATAAATTGACACAGCATCAAATCACCCCCTAAATATCTATGTTTTTACCTACAGACGAAGGCTACTCTCAGCCATAAACTGAGATGCTTCTTCTTGTGAAGATGCAGAACATGTTGAGAATAAGGAATTGTTGAGGACTCAGCACCCCTAACAGCCAGCTGTGGATGGGGAAAGAAACTCACAGGGTCTCACCACCTATTGTTGATCTGTTGGCAACTGGCAGATTCTGGGGGAGGGTTAGTGTGGTATCCAGGTGTATACCACTGGTGAGCCCACCTAGCTCTGATGGTTAATTCCAGACTAAGGATCATACTGATGTCCCTGATTAAATTCTGTAGACACTAAACAAAACTCAAACTGGTAAACAGAGAAAGGGGATTGGAAGGAGTGGGTGGTGGTGGGGAGAGGAGGGGAAATGGGAGGTGGGGAGGTGTCCCCAATATACAGTATACATGTATGAGATCATGAAAAAACATTTGCTATTTAAAATTTCTACTAAACTCAGTTATTATTCTGGTGATGTATAGGGGTTAGTTTTGTCAATCTGATATAAATTAGGGTCACTGGGGATCTCAATTGAAGAACTGCTTCCATCAAATTGACCTGTGGGGCCATTTTCTTTATTAATGACTGATATGGGAGGGCCTGGTCCACTGTTGGTGGTCCTGGGAGGCATAAGAAAATGTTAACCATGAGCCGGAACCAAATCAGTGAGCTGTGGTCCTCCATGGCCTCTGCTTCAGTTCCTGACTACAGATTCCTGCTTGAGTTTCTGTGCTGACACTCCTGGCTGATGGATAGTGACAAGGACATGTAAGCCAAATGAACTGTTTCCTCCCCAGTGTTTGATCACGGCAATAAAAAGCCAATTAGGACAGCATTGTTTTGAATATTCTATATATACAAATATACTGTTGATTCAACGCGTCTCATCCAATCGTTATTATTCTGAAAGTATCTTTTCTCTTTTCACCCTGGTTAAGACTTCCCATATAATGCTGAATGGAATTTAGGGTACTAGGGATACTAGACCTAATTTCTGACTTTGAAAGTGATGTTTCTTCCTTACAATTAAGTAGCGTGTTTATAGAAGGCTTTTCTGTATGGCTTGTTAAATAAGGCTATTTTTTTTTCTAATTTCTACTATATTACAATTTTCAGTTTTGGGTTATATGGATATTTAACTTTATCAAGTAAGTGTATTTCATGAATTCTTTAATTTGAACACCCGATTCTTCCTTGTTCCATCACTTGTCCACTGTTTGCTGGATTTGCGGATGCTAACTTAGAGTTCCATCCCCGGAGAGTCATGTTTTGCTCATGACATGTGGCTCTTCTATTGCACGCTTAAGTAGGATTTCAAAGCATCTGGCACAGCAGTTTTACATTTCCTACTCATAGAGTCAACCCCTGAAGTTCTCTTGTCTCTGACTTGGCAGGTTTTCAAATCATGATTATGTTAAATTCATCAAATTAATTATGAATAAATTAATCACAAATAAAATAGTTATGAATCACATAAAAATAAAAATAGAGTAACAATAAATTGTGATTTCCAGCTAGTACTGTAGAATTTATTATAGCATGTATATGTATATAACTTCTAAAAAGATATATTCTGTTTGTAAAAGCTGTAATTATAAATTTAATTTTTAAATAGTTACATAATTATTTTGATTTCCTCCTCTTCCTTCTTGTGCTTGGTATTGAATCCAAGGACTAGGGCCTCTGATTCTGAACTATACTGACTTAGATTTTCTATAGTTTTCAGTTTGGTAGGGTTATAGTGGCATATACCAGTAATCAGTGAGCTGAGGAGGATGAGGCAGGATTGTGAGCCTGAGGGCACCCTCGGCTATGCTTTGGGGTGTGGGGAAATAAGGCTCAGTCGTGGAGTGTCTGCCTAAAATATGCAAAAATCTAGGCTCGCTCTCTAACACTGCAAATAAATAAGAAAGAAAATATATTAATATGTAGCTCAAAATGTCATGTAAAGATATTCTTGTTTCTGTGACCTCTATGATGCACCTATTTTTTTTAACGGAAAATAATTTTTAATAAAACTTTAATATTTTTTAAAAATAATTTTAATGTATTCTGATTATGTTTTTCCTTCCACAGGATCCTTCTAGATCCTCCCCATTGCTCCATCAAAATGTCTCTTTCTCTCATTAGGATACAAACAGGAATCTAAATAAAAAAATAGGTGAAATTAAAACAAACTAGAATAAGAGAAAACAACAAACAAACAGGAGAAAACAGAGCCAAAGAAAAAAAACTCAAGGAACACATATAGATGCAGAGACCCACGCAGTCCCACGCACGGAAATCCATAAAAACATAAAACCGGAAACCATAATATATATATGCAAAGAACCTGCAAGATTAAAGAAAGCCTGGATGGTACATTCACTCATATTTTTTAATGTATGATTTTGATTCACTTTCTCTTTCTTGATCAATTTTGAAATATTTCATGAAATACCAAGAAAGGCCAATTTATTAGATATTTCATTAAATAATTTCTGGCTCTGTGATCCTTCTCTTAATGCTTTTTTATTTTACTAATCTTTGTTTTCATATGTACTGATCACATTATTCCTTTTGCTGTCACTGGTATCTCAGTCAAGGTATTTATCGCTGTTATAAATTCCATAACGAAAATCAGCTTGGGGAGGAAAGGGTTCATAACAGCTCACAACCTTCAAGTCAGACCCCATCAGTAGGGAAAGCCAGGAGCTCGAGGCAGGAACCTGGAGGAAGGGGCTGAAGCCGAACCAGGGAGAAACACTGCTCACTGGATTGGTCTTCATGGCTGGTCCAGCCTGTTTTTTTTTTTTGTTTGTTTGTTTGTTTGTTTTTTTGTTTTGTTTTGGTTTTTTGAGACAGGGTTTCTCTGTGGCTTTGGTGCCTGTTCTGGACTAGCTCTTGTAGACCAGACTGGCCTCGAACTCACAGAGATCCGCCTGCCTCTGCCTCCCGAGTGCTGGGATTAAAGATGTGCTCCACCACTGCCCGGCCCAGCCTGTTTGCTTACACAGCTCAGGACCATCTGCAGAGGGTTGGCACTGCCCACAGAGGGCTGGGCAGTTCCCTAACATCAATTATTAACCAAGAAAATGTCCCACAGGCTTGCCCACAAGCCAATCTGGTTGGGGCCTTTTCTCAGTTGAGGTTCCCTCTTTTCAAATGACTCTAGCGTGTGTCCAGTTGATAAAAATCTAACCAGAACAACTGGTGTTGATTTGCTCTGTTTTATTTCTTGAGATAATCTGATTTTTCTTATTTATACTTAAGACAGAAGATTTTCATTTTTTCACAACTAACAATTTATGATAACATCTAATGTTTCATATTTTCATTACAATTAATTAAAAATATTCAAAAATTATCATCGTGATTTAAAAACATTGATCTATTGGTTGTTTAAAACATATTTTTAATTTCTGTGTATGTAGGATTTTCATGGTCTGTTAGCTATTAATTTGCATGTGGATTGTGACTAGAAAACATTATTTGGGGCAATATTAGTTGTAAAGTGTATGACTTGACTTATGTCAGTTTTTATAAAATATATTTTTATGCTTGAAAAGTATTTTGAAGCTGTTAGTCTCTTTGTCTGTGCTAACTAAATTAGCTGTTCCTGCTGTTTGGGTCTTTGATATCTTCAGTACTGTTTTATTCTCTTCTCTATTAGTTAATGAGACAAGTAAGTTAGGACCTGATGCAGCTGTGTATTTGCTATTTTCTAGTTTAGTTCCATCAGTTTTGACCTATGTCGTTTGATGTTGTGTTGTGAGGGGTGTTTTGTGTTTATTCCGGTTACACATTACGTGTGAATGGCAGCTTGAGTTTTTCTATAGCATCCCTTTCTGTTCCTAGTAAAGCCTTCTGCTGTGCAGCAGACCTCACTGATGTGCTTGCATGTCCAGGGCTCCTGACATTGCCGGGCATGCTGGTGGCTTCTTAAGGTCATCTCCTGGGGTTCTTCAGCTGAGTGCTTTCTCTTACCAGAAAGAAATGCCAGGAAGGCAGGTCAGAGGTGCTGGGAGGTCGATACCTTGGTAGCATGGCTTGTCTGCTGGAGACAGGTGGGTACTGGTATTGGGGGAGAAATGCCTGGGCTCTTCACCTATTGGCTGGGGCTACTCTTAGATATTATACATCATGTCTCAGAGGTTCTCAGAAAGACTGAGTCACAGGTTTCCAGTGTGGTAGCCTGCTAATTAAACCCAAGAATGGTTTCCTTCTCTCTTTTTAATCTTTCTACTTAATTTTTTCATGCAATATATATTTTGTATATATGTTATGAATATATACATACATTTAAATATATATATATTTTGAAACTTTTTAAAATTGATTCTTTGGGAATTTCACATCATCATCTCAATCCCACTCACTCTCCAGTCCTTCCACAGCTGCCCTCCAACCTTATAACCTCTACTCTCCCCAAAAGCAAAATATTAAAATTAAAACAATAAACAAAAAAAATCTCACCAACCCCTCTGGGCAGCACCTGCGCCTCTCCTAACCATCACATTTGCTGAGTCTCCAGTTCCGCCAATGCTTGTGCCTCTCCACCCCTCTGTCTTTCCTGCCTCTCCATCATGTCCTAGTGGCATTGGGAGCTGTGGCATGACACACAGTACACCCTTTTGCCCAAATAGCTTTACTTGCAAAGGTTCATTGCTATGAGTCATTGGTCTGGTTCAAGGCCTCTGGCTTCTGCTACATCATCAACACTTGACCCTCACCTTGGCTATCCTCCTGTTGCCCAGAGTCATGGAGATCCTGTGGCTATGGTTCCACAGGACCAGTCCCTTCATGCTCCAGCGGATCATGGATGGGGTAGGAATTGGGGTGGGTCAACTCAGAGGCCTGGATCTGGGTCTGGGTGGTAGCTGAGTTGGTCAGCCCTGGTCTCCCCTCTACTCCCTCATCCTGCAGAGCTGGGGCCAGCTCTCTCACACCCATGCCACCACTGTCACCATTGTGTAGAGGCCTGCAAGGGGTAGGGCCAGCTCAGCGTGGTGCTTGGACATCAATATGGTTTCAGGTGGTAGCCCAGACCCTGGCTGTGATAGGCCCACGGACCCAGCCATGGCCCTCGGGTTCAGCCTGGGTCAGACATCACCATGGCTTCAGGTGGCAGTGCAGGCTTTCAGGTCAATCAGTTTGGCCCCTGGTGGCTGTGGCATACCCTATCCTCCACCTCTTCCCTCCCCACATCAACACAGTCTCAGGTGGCAGTCCAAACTACAACCACAGACATCCAAGTGACTGGGGCCAGGTATCACTGTGAACTCAGGGGTCAGTTCAAGCTCCACCTATTGGCTTGTTCTCACTGCCATGGCGACTCCAGATCCACCTCTTTCCACAGAGCATGAACCACTCAGCTTCTCTTTCTCTGCCACCTGTCCTCCACGTATTCTGTCTTTCCCATCACTCTGTCACCTTTCTCTGTATTGTTGTGGAGCTTCCCACCCTGGGACTTGGGGTCATGCAACGTGATCATGTTTCCCCCTCCTCTTCCAACACCTCCCACGCCCTCCCTAACTTCCCACCCTGGGACTTGGGGTCATACAACGTGATCATGTTTCCCCCTACTCTTCCAACACCTCCCAAGCCCTCCCTAACTTCCCACCCTGGGACTTGGGGTCATACAACGTGATCATGTTTTCCCCTCTCCTCTTCCAACACCTCTCATGCCCTCCCTAACTTCCCACCCTGGGACTTGGGGTCATACAATGTGATCATGTTTTCCCCCCTCCTCTTCCAACACCTCTCATGCCCTCCCTAACTCTCTACCCACACAACTTTATGTTCTTTTTCTTCTCTCCTCTTCTTAATTCTTTTATTGGAAATTCTTGGGATCACTTCCCAAGGAAACTATGTTCTCAAGTATTTGCTTCTGTTCCAAGAAGAACCCAACCTGAGACAATTGCATGTTATAACTTTTCCCATCTTTTCATTTCTGGCTTTTACTTCCCTTTATTTTAAATATTTCTTTACAAAATATGGATACTATATTTTATTTTCTCCAATAATACATCCATTTGTTCTTAAAAGCATTTCTGTTGGTGTACATTGATGTAATTATGGACATATTTGTGTTTAAGTTTTTCATTCTCTCTTTTCCTTCTTTTCACCTGCCCCCGCCCCGTTTTTGAGACAGAGCCTCCTGTCATCCATGCTGATCTTGGTTTACTATGTAGCCAAGGATAGCCTTGAACTCCTGATCCTTCTATTCCCTTCCCCAAGTGCATCCCTGGGGCAACTCACAGACTTTGCTTTCTGTTTTCTGTTTTCCTCTTCTTCACAGTGTGTTTAAACTGGTTTGAGTTTTCTATTCCTCCGTTTCCCTGGTTTGATGACATATTCCTTAACAGTTCCAGTGATTACAGATTCTACATCCATCCTCGATAGACCAAGATGACTTGACTTAACAGTTCCAGAGATTACAGATTATATACCCGATTATATACGTCCACAAACCAAGACAACTTGACTAGGTGAAACTGTGGCTCGTTGTCTATTATGACATTCACCATGATGTGGGTTTCATTCCTGTGAGAAGATCATGTCAGGTTTTGTTGGCTTTTGTCACTTTTTAATTTTTCCTGGGACATAGATGGCCAGCAACCCTATGGGATCCATCAAAGCTGGAGGAGCAGGGAAGAGAACGGCTAGGTGGATGCCCATGCAGGGCAAATATCATCACGGAACCAAAGTAACTATTTTTGGTGTGTGGGGTTTTGGTTACCTCACCTTTTCCTTTGCTCCAGTTATTTCTTGTAGAATGTCAGTCTTGTTCTTTGCCACTGGACTTCCTGTGACCTTTCTTCTGTCCCTACCCATCCTTCTCTATTGCCTATTTGTATTATATGTCCATGTTTCAGGGCTTCCATAAGGAAGTACCACAGAGTCAAGGATTTAAACAGCGGTTCTCAACCTGTGGGTCACAGTCCCCTTGGGGCCACATATCAGATATTCTGCATATCAGAAATTTACATTAAACTTCATAACAGTAGCAAAATTACAGTTATGACAGCGACAAAAACATTTTATGGTTGGAGTCACCACAATATGAAGGCTCACAGCATTAGGAAGACTGAGAACCCCTGGCTTAAAACAAAAATATGTTGTCTTATATTTTTGGAGATAAATCTAAAATAAAGATGTTAATATGGCCCCACATTCTTCTAAGGCTCCAGCAGTGGTTCTCAACCTTCCTAATGCTGCAACCATTTAATAAGTTCCTGATGTACTGACCCCCGACCATAAAATTTCGTTGTTGCTACTTCATAACTGTAATTTTGCTACTGTTATGAATTGTAATGTAAATATCTGATACACAGATATGTGACCCCTGTGGGGGTCACGACTCACCAGTTGAGAGCCATGCTCTCGAGACCCTTTTCCTGTTATTTCCTGGTTTCTAGAGGTTGCCAACCCTTTTGACATTTCTTAGCTAATGACATTTCTTAATCCTAATGGATGAAGGATGTTTTTCCTGCGTGTCTTCCCATGTCTGTGTTTACATCTCTCTATTATCAGGTCACCCCGTCCTCCACTTCTAGATATTGTATCCCCACTTTTATCCTTCAGAGGGTGACGTTCACCCTGGTTTGCCCAGGAGTGGTCCTCGCTTATGCCCATTGTTCCAGTGTAATTATCAGTAATGTTTCCCGCCTTTCTCAGAGTTTTCTGGTTTGGGGGATGAGTCATACGATCACTTGGCTTAGAAAGCTAACTCTCCTCCTTCATCATATGATCCATAAGGTATTGTGCGTTGTTTTAATTGCTTTTGGATTTAGGGCAGTCAACAGGGAAGATTTTATTGTTGTTGCTATTCCAACAGCCTGGTGCGCAATCAGGTTCACCACCTCTGCCACCCATCTCGTGACCCAAAAAGCTTCATCTTATGGCTTTAATTGTTTTGGGGTTTGTCTTCCTGGCAGGATTTAGGGCAACCACAGGGATTTCTTTTCCCTATAGTCACTGGATTTGTGACTGCTTTGAAATATTTCTTCTCTGCAAAGTAGATGCTTGTCAACCTCATGCCACGCAGCTCTTCATGACATGTGAAATGAGCCGGACAGGAACATTGCCCTCTCTTACTTTTCTTTGTTGTTCTTAGCCCGGAGATCTTCTCTTTACCTTCAGAGCCATGACTCATTTCTTCCTCTTGCCTCACCCATAGCTTTGACAACTGGAGTTATCCTGTTCTGCACTCCAGTGGGTGCTGTGGTGACCTGCTTTTCATTGTGGGTACTTGATCTGGGCATGTATATGTCCCTGTATAACACCCCGCCTTCTGCCCTAGCTCCTGCAGCTTCCTCTGTACTGTCTGATCCAGGTGGACTTTATCTACCATCTTGTTTTTACTTCTGAGGCCGCACCCTCTGGTAGTTGCTTCATCCTGCATCTGTATGAGTGAAATGAAGCAGATAATGAAGTCAGGATGGGTTTAATTTAGATTTCAAAACCCCTTTTGTTTGGTATTTCATCGTGTAACTGTTGGCTCACTGGCTCCGTAGCTAGCACCTCTTTGACAGGACCTGATATACCTCAGAAGTATTTTGTAAGCCTTGCCATTTAGAAAGAATGGCAGAAGGCATTGTTTTCCTTTGGGACTGTGAAACTGAATTCACCTGGATTTAGTAGATTGGTCATTTTCCTGTTGGCTGCTAAAATTGATTCATTCGGTTTTCATGACTGCAGATTTAAGAAGTATAAGCAATCCTGTGTTCAGAGGGCTCTATAGAGGACATGGAGGTGCCCCGCTTTGCAAGGTCAGCTGTCATGAGAACCTGCTGTAAGCAGGGTCCACAGCCACAGTGCCCACATTCACCTGCCAGGTGCTGTCTTCCAGTAGTCACCAGGAGGAATAACAGAGCCAGGTGGCTCGTTCTGGATAGTGGTTTTCATTAATGGATAATCTTTATTGTGCATCCACAGGAGGCCTGACTCAGAACTCAGATGAGCACTTCAGCCTGACTCCCCTTCTGTCTAGTCCTTTTCTGTTATTTCCCCAGTGTCTGGCTGGCATAATCATCTGAGGTTCTCCTTTCTTATGCGAGCTTCCACTATCCTTACTCCTTCATAGGCATGTCTTCCAAGAAGCTAGCAGTTACTGAAGTTCCTCATGGAAGGGCCGTGCTTACATGGGGTCCTAGTACAGTATTGTAAGGGACACCCACAAGGGCTGTGCTGACACAGGGTCCTAGTACAGTGTTGTAGGGGACACATCCACAACGGCCGTGCTGACACAGGGTTCTAGTACAGTATTGTAGGGAAAACATATCCACAAAGAATACAACATTGTTTTCATCTTTTTCTTTTCTAAAACGAAGTTGTAAGAGTAAACTGCAAAGGATGCATGCAGCTTTAGACTTTAAAAAAAATGTATATTTTTGGCTGTGGTAGCACGAGCCTTTAATCCTAGAACACAGGAGGAAGAAGCAGGTGGTGAGGCCAGCCTTTTCCACAGAGCAAGTTCTAGGACAGCCAGGTCTACACAGAGAAAACCTGTCTAAAACAAAACAAACAAACAAACAAACAGAAAACCCAAACAACCCATCCCCCCAAATCCCATAGAAACAAAAAAGAAAAAAAATGTACATTTTATATTTCCTATTGCGTGCCATTTCTACAAGGCGAGCAGGGATCACCACCAACATGGTTCTTTGGCTGGTTTTCTGAACACTGATGAACAGCAGCACCTCAGAAAATAAGCAAACAACAGTTCTAAAGCAGGAGCGACAGTCTTTATTCAAGACTTCTCTGTGCTGTGCTTTGCATACTTGTGCATATTTTTCCAAGTCCTCTTAACATCCCTGTAAGGAAGATATTGATACTCATTTATAGATGAGAAAAGTGATAAACAAGATAAGTTAGAAAAAAGTTGCTCCAGGTTCCCCTGGAGCCAATGAACAGACACACACAGTTTTGCATTCATGGGTTTATGGCGTTCTTGTATCTCCTATGAAGCCGAGCTTCACTGAAGGGTGATTTTGGACTCAGAGCAGACTATAAGTAGCCTGAGAAGTTTTAGGAATGCTCCTGCTTATGGTCTGGAGAGTCCACAGGCTGAATCAGACCACTGCTCATGAAGCCTAAGCATTTCGGAAGATATTATGTTTTATGTGTATGGGTATGTGCTTGAGTGTACGCATGTGCACCACATAATTGCCCGAGTCTATAGCTGTCAAAAGATGCCATCAGATCTTCTGAAATTTTGGTTTCATGCACTTGTGTGCAACTGAACCCACTTTTTATGCAAGAACATTAGGCACTTTGAACTGCTGAGGTGTCTCTCCAGCCCTGAGTTTTAGGTATTTTATAAAGTATTGCAAGGTATTTCTGAAAATGAAAGTTAATATCTCTATGATAATTTCTCCTTTTAGGTCCTGTTATCTAAGGTTATAGAGAAAAAGCCAACACAGAAAGAAGCCAGGCACCCAAACTAATAGCTTATATTATTGCATTTGTTATAGGTAAGCTCACAGGGAAAAGGGAGAGCAGCAGACTCTTAGCGTTGGAGCTACTAAGAGTGTGAAGTGAGCACTAATAAGAAATTTATTACTGGAGTGACTAAAAGTGTTCTGAAATTAAGTAAGAGTGATAGTGCCTTTGATCACACTGAAAATGTGCATTGTATGGATACTTTAAAAGGGTGAAGTTTTTGGTTTGGGAATCATATATCAATAAAATAATAGCCAAGAACTTAAAATGTATATATAGCTTAGTAGGCTTCCAGATTTCTCATTGAAGACTCAAAAACTATTAGCTTAGATGAAATTTCTCTCATTTTAGACTTTTAATGTTCAAATTGCCATTCAGCCCTTGTTTCTCACCTTATCTTCTAAGAGGCTGAACAATAGGCTAAAATAACTGTATACCTTCTACACATACAGATGTTTTTAAAGGCTTTATAGAAGTCCATTTGGATGTGGGCAGATAAGCCCAGAGGTTATCAAGTTCTCAACATGGGACATGTTTCTATAGCTGATTGGTAGACTTTTGAGGTTGTCCTAGTGACTGCACAGACATGATGACCCAGACAACACTGTGGTCATAGACAGACTTTGAGCAATCTCTGTCTCTAGTTACTTGTACACAGATGAAAACTTGGTTTGCAGGGAGCTCAGTGATTGTGCCGATGACTGACAGAGTGCTCTGTCTGTTCCCAAGTGTGGGGACCTGTTCATGGTGGAGGACAGAGGAGCTGATTCTTTGTGTTTTCTTGTCCTTCTAGGCCGCTTCTAGAGGCCAGCCTTCTGATAGGAAGGCCTCCTGCCCTCGTTCCACCCCCGTGGAGGAAACGAATTGCTGTTGAGTTGTGGTTTGAGATGCTGTCCTGTTTGTGTTTCAGTCTTTATAACTGTAGAACGAGACTAATGACAGTGTGTCCAGATGTGCACATGTGGAAAGAGTTTGACGGGATGAATCACTGTTTCCAGAACCAGACTTAGGGAGGCACACGGGCAATAACGACAGGCCTTGGGCTGACTCCACCAGGCTTAGGGAGGTGCACAGGCAGTAACAACAGACCTTGGACTGACTCCACCAGGCTTAGGAAGGCGCTCAGGCAGTAACGATAAGCCTTGGACTAACTCCAGGCCTTTCAGTTCCTGGTGGAGGATTCTTTCCACTTTGACTTTCCTTAAGCAGCTGTGTGATCAGCCCCTGGTGTACTTTTTATTCCCAGTCCTTCTCCGTTGTTGTAATATATCTGCAGTTTCCTTTGGAATCTCTTGTCTAGTCAGGTTTCTGAGGGGGTGGGAAGGGTGATTTTCTGGCAGCTTTTATGGAGTTCCTCAAAATAAAATCCATTTTACTTCCGGTGTACTTGACAAACTTTTTTTTTTTTTGGTATGTTCTGAGTACTGTGGTAATACTTGGGGGATAAAAGACAGACAAAAACTAACCCGAGCAAGAAAGGGTTTAATTTCAGCTTACCATCCACAGTCTTTCATGAAGAGGTCAGGCTAGGAACCCAAGGCAGGAACTGAACCCAAGGCAGGAACTAAAGTAGAGACCATGGAGGAAAATTGCTTACTGGCTTGCTCCTTATGGCTTGCTCAGTTTGCTTTCTTATACACCCCAGGATGACCTGCCCATGGATGGCAGCCCCCAGAGTGGGCGGGACCTTTCCACATCAATCATCAATCAAGAAAATGCCTGGCAGGGTTGCTCACAAGTCAATCACATGGATGCGTTTTCTCAATCGACGGTTCCTCTTTTCCGATGGCCGTATTTTTTTTAAATCAAACTGACAAAAAACAAACAAACAAACAAACAAACAGAAAACAAAACACCAGGACAAATGCTTAACTGTGAGAACACAAAAAGTTCATTGGATTAGACCCATCAATGAAAAACTAGCTGAGGCCCTGCATGCACATAACATCGTGTGGAGCCTTGTAAGGCATGCAGGGAAAAATGCGTCTACATTTTAGAGAATGACACTCTTGCATCGGAGAACCATGCTCTGCAAGGTTCTGGGTGCATCTGCAGTCACGTGGCTAGGGAATGAGACTTACAATCTGAATGCAGGATGTTTAAGAGCTAGTGCTCTTTCATAATTTTTTTTTTTGAGACAGGGTTTCTCTGCGCAACAGCTCTGGCTGCTGTAGACCAGGTTGGCTTCAAACTCACAGAGATCTGCCTGCCTCTGCCTCCTGAGTGCTGGGATTACAGGCATGAGTGCCACCACAGGCACTTTTGCTGTTCTTTTAGACAAGTTTTCTCTTCATGTTTAAGGGCATCAGCTTTAGTGAGTAAACACGTAGAGAACAAGCAAACACTCTGCACAACTTTCAAGTGAGTTTTATTGCACTTGTTTTCTGACATGAGACCCCTTCCCCTAAGGACCATAATAGTGGTGATGTCAGACAAAAGATGAATTGAGACAGAACTGGAGGATTTTTAAGTTCTCCTTTGCTGCAATTTCTTATTCTCTTTTCTCTTCTTCAATTCTTATCCCCAAACCTTTTGACATCTCTAAAAAAACCCCTCTTTTCTTGTTTTAAATCTGTGATAGAGTGTGTTCTTCCATAGTTGAACAGCAGCACACCTACAGAATGAGTTCATCTTCGGGGAGGTGTTTAAAAGCCATGCTTGAAAGAGCTGATGGCAATTTGACTGTCAGCAGTCAATGGTATTCTAGAACAACTAGTAGAGAGAATTCAGCCTAGGTATACCAACCCCACCCTCCAAAAAAGGCTGCATGCTCAGGAATAGCTGGACAACACAAAGAATCCATGTTCTGTTTTACCCACACCCCTGTGTGTGCGTGTGTGTGTGCGCGCGCGCGCGCACGCGCGTGCGCTCACGCATTCATGTAAGGAGAAGAATTAATAACAGCCTTGGACAAGAAAGAAAATTAAAAGTAAAGCTAGAGGAGGTAAAGGTGACGGCTGGGATTAAGAAGCCATAAAAGATGAGTGGTACCGTGTGATATCTGGAAGGCTTGCTGGGCCATTTGATTCATGTGGTTAGTAATAAAACTTACGGGGTCTCATTCCACAGTCACACGACAGCATGCTAATTAGGATATGGCCAGGCTTAACTTCATGGCTAGGTGGCTGTGGATGGAAGGACTTCAGAAAGGGCTTCTTAAAGAAGCCTCTGTTCTCTCAACACTGTGAGCAGAATGCCATTCTGAGCTTAAGAAGTTTTCTAAGTTTTCTTTTTTAAAAAATTGAAAATCACCTGCATTTATTTATGCATCCACATGTGTGCTACAGTGTGCATGTGAAGGCCGAAGGATAGGAGATTGTTCTCCCTCACCATCATGGGGCCCCCGGGATTAATCTTAGGTCATTGAGGCGTCTCACTAGTGTTTTTTTAAAAATAATATATTTTAAATATTATTTAAATAATATTTTTTAAAAATATCTTAAATTTATTCTTTAAACATTTCACACACTTATACAATGTATTCTGATCATATCCATCCACCATTCCCTCACTCTAACTTCTCCTGGTGCTCTTTATCTAAAACCAGTTTATATCGTGTGCATGTGTGTGTGTGTGTGTGTGTGTGTGTGTGTGTGTGTGTTATAATAACCCATGAGTTCAGTTAGTGCTGCCCCTAAGTGCATGGGGGTGGGGCATGAGCAAATTACCAGCTACCTTTGCTCCAAAGCAGAATGACACTCCTTCCCTCAGCAATCACATAGTTCATATAGTATAAAGAATAGCATAAAAATGGATTTTCTATGCTAAATTTTTTTTTTGTTTTTTCAAGACAGAAAGGTTTCTCTGTGTAGCCCTGGCTGTCCTGAAACTTGCTCTGTAGCCCAGGCTGACCTCAAACTCAGAGAAATTCCTGCCTCTGCCTCTAGAGTGCTGGGACTAAAGGTGTACACCACCACTGCCAGACTGTTACTTATTTATTTATCTATTTATTTAATTTTTGTTGTTTTGAGACAGGGTTTCTCTGTGAAACAGTCCTGCCTGTCCTGGAACTCACTCTGTAGACGAGGCTGGTCTCGAACGCACAGAGATACTCTGCCTCTGCCTCTGAGTGCTGGGATTAAAGGTGTGTGCTGCCACCACCCAGCTCCTGAAATTTTTCATGTGTTGTAAGAAAGTGTATAAAAGTCTCCCCTGGTTTACAAATTCATCACATTTACTAATTCCTATGGCTTTAGACTAATAAATTTTATTTGGTTTATTTACTGTTTTGTATAATGCTAGGGATTTAACCCAGAACCTTGTATAAGGCAAGGGCTCTACCACTGAGTTATATCCCAGCTCATAATATTTCTTAAAACTAGTATATAAAAATTATTTTATATAATATATAATTTAATAAATATAAAGGAATATTTAAAAACCTAGTATATGTATATCTACACACATACTCACACAGAGGTTCTTTCTTGCTTCTATGAGAAATTGGTCTGCAATCTCTTACTTTATTTACTTTCATGGGCTTAATTCATTTGAATACTATGTCATTTTTGTGTCTCTATTTCTTTTGATAATTTTCCTTATGTTCTAAAGAGAGCATAGAACTATATTTGTGGTTTTCCCCTTAATTTGAGCATCTTCATAGGCAAATTTAGTACTTTCAAATTAATTGTGATTTCTGATTATATTTGGATGATTGCTGTCCTCTTCTTTCTCTCTTTCTCCAGAAGAGTATCCTTTCTTCCCCCCTTTCCTTTCTCCATCCTGACCCATTGTCTCTGCCTCCAGGTTCTTCAGAGGTTATTAGATGTGCAAAAACATTTTGCGTGCTGGTTCTTGGGAGGGTAGAGGAGTTGAGAATGTTTATAATCTGGGGCCCAAGACTTTCCTTAAACAGTTTCTATGCTGGTCTACAGAGTTCTGCAGTGCACCCATCAGAAGACTTCTTGTCATGGTATAATTTGATGTCACTCTGACACTCCGAGACTGCCAACAAAGTTTACTTTGAATCAAAGGGCAAAACTAGTTACTAGTTGACCAGAATTAGCCATAGAGGTTTTGGAAGACCCGGGACATATAGGCAGACACAGGAAGTAGTAGGGAGGATCTTAGAAGATTCTCTCCCTTTTTGGATCAAGGAAGGAGAGAGAGAGAGAGAGAGAGAGAGAGAGAGAGAGAGAGAGAGAGAGAGAGAGAGAGAGAGAAAGGGAGAGAGTGGAGGGGGGGAGAGAAGGTCTGGTCACTTTGCCACTGCTTCTCTGATCATTCAGGTTCTTATCCCAATATCTGACTCCCAAGTTTTTATTGACAAAGAATAATTAGATAAACGCTTCAACTTCTGTCATGAAAATCTTACAGAATTTGCCTATGGAGATTTACAGGAACTCCAGGTCACAGAACATGATTACTCTGTAACCTCAGGGCAGTGGCTCATCTGCCTGACCCATCACTAAAATTATTTAGAAAGACTATAAGACATATGCTCCTAGCTTCGATTTTATTTATTGCTTCAGATAAATTAAGAGGTGTACCCAAATAGAAATTATTGTCTATAATTCTAGTGGATATACTTAACATTTGAACAGATGCTTTTAAATATAAATGCAGCCTAGAAGAAGAGATACCATATATTTTGCTTATAGTGTCCTACATTAGTCTTACAGTACTGTAAATATCTAAATTCCTCCAAATCAGATGAATATCTTGAGTTCATAAACAGGAAGTCACATTTGTAACCACAAATGTAGTCATTAATACTTTCCCACGCTAAAAGCCCATTATATTACACCCATGATGAAAGGTATACATTTTGCAGTGAGGGAAAAAGTCCAGAAGAGAGGTGTCCTATGTCTGAATCTTCCAAACACTTCTCCTTAAAATCTTCCTTATGGCTCTGCTTCACTTCATTCACCAAGGTGGATACATTTGGAGGACTGTGAAATGTACTTCTCCTTTTATCCTCTGATTGTACTACTACTGTTAAAATAAGACCCTTCAATTTTGCCTTAAACATGGGTTTCTAGAAGACCTTAATTGATAAAGAAGAGAGGACTGTCTTTGTAGGGTATATAATACACATGCGAGCTGGGCTGAAAACGTTTATGTCGGAAGTAGCTAAAGTCAAGTCAAAGCAACTGAAGAACCATACAATATGCTGAGAATCACATGGGTTCTGGGAAAGCCTTTGCAAAGAGACGGGATTTGATGGTGACTTGGACTCAGAAAGATACATAGGCAATTGGAGTGGTGTGAGGTGGGGACAGGGGTACTCGTTGGGATGTTAATGTGAGGATGACATAGGATGAAGCAGCAGTCACGAACTGGCAGCTGAAAATCTGAGGACCATGAGGAAGCAAAAGACTTGTCTAGAACTGATGAAGAAGACTGTGAAACCATAGGGAGGATGGTGTCAGTCTCTGGAGTGCCTGCCATCTAATGGAGCCACTGTCCTCGCTGGGCTTGACTGTGTGCCCCTTAGCTTTTCTGCCATCGGTAAGTATTCTTCTGGGCATGCATAGAATTTTCCATTAATTTGAGCCCCACAACTCATTAAGAGAATGACCGTATAGTTATGTGGCCTTTTCTACTTGGATTTTGTCAATTAAATGTTGATTTTATAGGAAATTAAATTAAGAAATTAAAACTATTTTTCTTTTGGTTAAAACTCTTGTTAGAGAAATGTTCTTTAATGAACAAAAGCTAAACTTTGTGGTTGTCTAGCAACCAGGTTTTCAGGTTATAGAGCCTAAGTAACCACAGCATCGTCATAGAGCTGTGGCTTTTGTATCGATCTCTCTGTTCATGAGAAGGCAGAAGTAGAACGAGCAGGTAGCACCATCATTCTTGATCTGAAATGTGAAAGTGTATGCTTAGTTCACTTACTTTAAGACAAACCTTCACCTAGGTTTTAAAACGTTAAAACATCTTGATAAACTGGCAGGCGATGGGATGCTTCAATCTGTGTTCAAGATAGTTTCCCCAGAGAAGACACTAATGAATGTTCTAAGATATAACTTGAGTGCACTTGTAACCACAAGTAACTATAAACTAGAGTTAAAAGTGTATATACAAGACCACTAACTTGAGAAAACTTAAAGGGTCCTTAAGGAAGAACAAACAATCCCCCACACACAAAAGTTCAGAATTGTATAAATGGGTCTGATAAAGAAAAAGGGGGTTTATTGTATATAATACTGTGGCATTTTGGACACTTTAGGTGTGTGTGTATAGGGACTCAGGTGATGGTCTGATGGTGACGCAGTCTTCCTTTGACAGCATATGGAGACCCCTCTTCAAGAGTGAGTTTTCTAGATGTGGTACTCCACTTGCTTTCAGTGTTGGAAGAGTGGAAGAGTAATGCTGATCCTCTGAAGAGCTAGCATTTCTTTTGAGTCCCCAACATTGTTCTTACAGAGACCAAGTCTCACGAAGAGAAGAATGTGTCAGGAGCTTTTGACTGTACATAGTGGTAAAGAGTCAGATGCTTGTCATCAGTAATTCTAGGTTTCAATTTCATCATAGGAAGGTGTCAGCTGGCAACAGTATTTAGAAATCAACCAAAGGCTTACGGAAATCTGACCAGTGTCATGGGTGGAAGGTCAAACAGGATCATTCATACATGCTTCAGAAGTTGGGGGAGCATCACATTTGAAAGGGTGAAGGATCTTTTAAAAATAAGCCACCTCAGTCATTGTGATGGTTAATCTTGAGTATCAACTTCATGGGGTTTAGAATTAACAGGAAAACATATCTTTAAGTGTACATACAGGGACATTTCCAGATTAATTAAGCTGGGAAGGTTAGTTGAGGTGGGAAGAAAGGCTGAATGTGGGTAGCGTTCTTCCATGGACTGGTCCTGGACTGAATAAAAAGGAGAAAGTACGTCGAGCATCATCTCTCATCCCTGGTTTCTGACTATGGATGCAGTAAGACCAGCTGCCTCTTGCTCCTGATGCCGTGAATTCCCTGTTATCATAGACTTTATCCTCAAGTTGTGAGCTGTAACAAATTTTTCAGGATTTGTTACAATCTGTCAGGATTGGCCTCAGTTATGAGCTAAGTAACTAATGTTATAAGGAAGGGAAGTAGGAAGTAAAACGAATATTCAAGGAAAAGCAGAACAAAACAAAGAGGCTTCCGTTGATTTGTTTTTAAAATCCTAAGCGAATGTGCATTGTTGACATGATGAGGATGGCTTTGTGAAGGATGCCAGTGCTTCAGACTCATGTTCCCCTGGTCCAAGTACTGATGTTGACAATGTGTATAGAGACTATCAACCACAGCTTTTCCCTCCCCATGTTGTAGCCTGAGATCGCTCCCCTACAGAGACCCCCAACTAACATTATCTAACTGTCTACACTCAGCTCTATATAATAAACCTGCCTCCTCACTCAGCTCTATATAGTAAACACACCGAATTTCCGGGCTGCTGGTGCATCCCCATCAGAGTGCATGGCCCACCCAATCCTGGCTTTCCTATACATGTATCTATCATTTCTTCATTTCCCATTGCCTGAGTCTCCTCAGTCAGGTCAATCCTAAAGCTGGGCAGATCTCTGCAGCCAAGTGTCCAAACACCCAACCCTAACGGGAACATTTCTCATTTAAACTACCATACTCTCTTTATGGTATAAATAACTAAAAAAATAAAACAAAAATAAACTTGACTAACTGCCGACCACCCCCCTCGCCCATTCGAGTCTCCCAAGCATCCTCCCCTGCTGCGGGAGCTACTTCTGCTCCTTCAGCCAATAGCCTTTAAGATACCAGCCCACTGGGGTGTGGTGTCTTTAGTTTTAAAAAAGCAGCAGCAGCTGTGTGCTCGCTCTCTCCCGCCTGGTCCCCCTCTTTTTTTCAGAATTATAAGGGCTTTGTTCCACCTTACTCAATTCTTCTGATTTGTAACCTGCTTTCCCTGATTTATTTGCATCAGTATAAAATGTACGGGCTCCAGTTATTGGTGCATCACATACAATTCGAGGAAGAATCCAAGAAGTTCTCTTTATGAGGCTAAATCTATCACTTTTGGGATAGTTGCTATTAATTTCTCCCCAAAAATTAGCACAAGTTCTTTGCCATGGTTCATTGTCTTCCCATAACTTTTTTATTTCATCAGTAGTAAAAGGCACTATAATTTCTGCTGGGTCTATACCTGCTAGTTGACGAAGTCTCAGTTTACCTTTTATAATTAATTCAGAGACTTTTTCCACATAATTTTTTAATTTTTTACTTGGTTTATGTGGTATAAATATCCATTCTAAAATAACATCTTCCCTCTGCACTCCCCTGTAAGGAGGGTGTCTGGGTCCGCAGGGTGCTAGCCCACGCAGGGGCTCTCAAGCAGCCATCACTGTTCACCACCTCTGCTGTGAGGGAGGCAAGTCCGTTTGCACAGCAACCTGCAGCACAAATTCTCAGCTTTGCTAGCGGCAGATCCTTAAGGGTCCTGAACTTGGAAGGTGTCAGAGAATGGCTTTACTGGTATTTGCTTTGTGTTAAATGATTTGTCATCCCTTATCTCCATGATAAAAGGTGATTATAGTGACTGGATCCCCACACTCCAGACAGGCACACTGGATCCCCAGGGATGCGAAAGAGTATATAGAGGAATAAGATAGAAACAGGCTCCGTATCTATCTCATTAAAGATCCCAGTGATTAAGTTAAGTTTAGAGGTGCTTGTTTCACTCTTGGCTGACACCTCTGTGGGAATCAATGCCTTATACACCACACTTCTCATCCTCCTCATCCTCCTTCTGCTTCTCCTCTTACCTTGCATTTTCTGAAGCTGGCTCCTACGTACTCTGGTACCCTGCAGTTATATTTCTTTAATCTCTTCCCTGGGGACTCAATGGGCTTATTGTAAAGACTCATCTCTCTCTTCTCTGTAGATCATCCTTGTGCTGATATTTTGTTTGTGCTCTAACAAATAAAGCTTGCCTGAAGGTCAGAGGGCAGAGCTAGGCACTACTTAACCATAGAGGACAGGCAGTGGTGGCACACACCTTTAATCCCAGCACTAGGGAGGAGAAAACAAAACAGGATATGGCTGGGTGAAGAGAGGAATATAAGGCGGATGGAGACAGGTGCTCTCCCTCTTTCAGGCTGAGAAGTTGGCAAAGTAAGAAGGGGCTGTGATTTGCTTCTTTGATTCTGATCTTTCAGTATTTACCCCTATATCTGACTCCGGGCTTTTATTATTAAGACTCATTTGCACTACACATTCTCATCTTCATTTCTCCAGACCTAAAGTTCTAGCCATACTCTAATGCTAATGGTCTACATGTAGCTGCCTCCTCAATGCCTTCATTGTTATGAAATCACACGGGAACTATGATGCCCAGGCTCGAATGTATCTTCCTTTAAAACTTCCTCCATTTGCCCCCCCGGATTGATATTTGTAACATTTGAATAATAGGTAATTGGTCTTTGACTCCTACTGCATGTTCATTGTTGGCCCAAGCAGATTGTCTTTGAACAGCTCTTTACTTTGTTTTCTTGTCCTTTGTGTTTCCTTCTGCACTCTGCAAGCCTCTTGTCCTTAGGTAACAGCCTCTTGGCCTCCTCTTTCCAGGTACTTCACTGTAGCATGTCCATCTTACTATGAAACCATGTGCTGATTTCCAGCGTCCAAAGAAAACTGAGGTCCTGGGTTTTCCACAGACAGAATAGCTCCAGGAAGATACAGAACATTCCTTCCTATAAAGGAAGTCGTTACCAATGTGGGTGTCTCGGCTTTTATGTCATGCTGCATCATTGCTCCATCAAGGTTGGGATTGAATTCCAAGACCTGGGAAAATAAGCTTGTTGTAATTTTCAGGCAAATGCTTGATCCCTGTTGTCCTTATGATGAGTTAAGCAGGAAGGCGGAGAATGGGAATAGTTTATGAACAGCAAGCTGGTTTTGAATCAGACAATGGAGACACAGCTGAAGAACTGCACGGTCTTGAACTGAGCACTAACTAGTTATTTCCCCAACATTATTACCAGGGTGTACCCTGGCAAGACCGCAATGCCTGTGGTTTGGTAAAAGGCACAGAAATGAGCCACTCTGGAGATGGTTTCAGGTCTTTTTATTGCATGTAAGCAACCACAACTGTCAACTGTGATGGGTTAGCACACTACCTTGGATTGGATAGTGAGCGCTCAGATCCCTAGGGTCTCTATGTGGAAGAAGCACGTAAAAGGAGACATGGAGCGTGCAGGCCAGCTACTGACCACTCGAACTACTTCAGAATGCAGTGTTCGACTTCAGGAGCATGTTGTAGCACACTTCTTATTTCGAAGTGCAGTGTGCCAAGTGGGCTGGCCACCAGATCATGCCTGCATTCTCTCCTACACCATAGTCCCTTAATTAGTGCTAAGGCCTCTCCTGAGCAGTGTATCACCTCTCTTTGGTTAATTTTTCTATGCAGCTGTAATTTTGCATTTGGTATATTCTGCATTTCACTTGCATATTTTTCCTTTTCATAATCAGCATGTGTGGCCTTGGAGGGCAGGGATTTCGCCTGTTGTTTCTCTGCTTTCTGCACAGTTCTGGAATCATACCTGATGCTTAAGGGTTTCTGTTGCCGTGATAAAAAACACTACAACCAAAAAGCAACTTGGGTAGGAAAGGGTTTATTTTATCCTACAACCCTCAGGTCACAATTCATCGGTGAAGAAAATCAAGGTAGGAATGTGGAAGCAGAGGTGATGGAGGAGTGCTGCTTGCTGCTTACTCCTCATGGCTTGCTCTGCCTGGTTCTTATACTATCCAGGACCTCCTGCCCAGGGATGGCACTGCCGCTAACGAGCTGGACACTCCCGCGTCAATCATCAGTCAAGAAAATACCCCCACAGACTTGCCTACAGGTCAATCTTTAGGGGCATTTTCTCTATTAAGACTCTCTTTCCCAGGTATGTCTAGGTTCATGTTGAGTTGACAAAAACCAGCCAACACACTAACACGATGCACATACTCAGTGTTTACATAAATATTTGCAGGTATTTTTTTTTAAAAACAAGTATTTGTTTTCTCTAACAGAAAACTTTTTATTTATTGGTGAAATTTGGTCATTCTGCCCTAAACATGCTAAATTTACTTTTCTTCTAAACTATTTATCTGTGTAGAACTTTCTACTTTCTTTTCATCTCTCCACCCGCCCCATTTTGGGTCCTGATTAGACTGCATTACTGGGAAGACATTCCAGAAATCTTAGGCCACAATAATCATTATTCTCTCAGCTGCTGAACTCTTGTCGTTTGAAGCCTTCACCTCTGGGACGGTCACACCTCAAGCCTGGTGTGACTTGCCTGTGCCTTGCTTCTTTCTGGCCTAGGTCTCTCGCTAATGTGGTGTTCTTTCACCACTGTCATATACTTTTTTGATCTTAGCCTAACTACTTCGGGATGTCACAACGTGGAAAACAGATGACAGAGATTCCACAGAACCCTTTAAGGATATCATGTTTTCATGCAAGCTAGAGTACAAACTAATAAAAATTTAACATTGTGGAAAGTCACATTTAAAAATGTATTTCTTGTGTGCTACTACATCTCAAACAGTCCTAGGTACTGTTGTTATTACTAAGTACTGTTGTTATTACAAGGCACTGTTGTTATTACTAGGTACTGTTGTTCCTACTACACCTCAAACAGTCCTAGGTGCTGTAGTTATTACTTTGACACAGTGGCTGCTCCTTCATTTACTGCTACCCTACCAGTCTCCTTCTCTAGCAGAAGCCTGGTGAGACTTCTGTTCCTGCAGGCAGTTTCCCTGTTGCCGCCCCTAAAGGTAGCTTTAACTAAATCTCTATTGTTAAAATTAAAAATAAGACTTGAGATTCAAAGGCTCTGGTGAAAACCTGAGAACTTAGAGAAGCTAAGTAGCAACTAGCTAACCCTTTCTCCTTGCTGGTGTCCACAGAAGACCCATGCTTCTGCGTCACCAAACCGGAAAAACCTGCACCACTCCAAACCCCACCCCACTACTTCCTGTGTGCCTCTTCTCTCCCGGATGCCCTCTGAGACTCTATGGTTACCTTGTGTCAACTAGTTGTTAGTGCACCCTCCTGAGCCAAGGTTAATTTTAGTTAATTAACCCAAATGCAAACTTGAGGTTCACAGTGTGATCAAATATCTCCCAACAAGGTATTTCATGAGCTCAATCAATGTATCAAGTGATGGAAGACCTTTAAATCTGGCATAAATTTAGACGATTAGAAATGAAGACTTTATGATTGGCTGTGACATAGCTAGTTAGAGGAGCCTCTGGCTTGAGAAGAAACTAGGGTTCATACCTCCCAGGTCAGATATGTTTTCCTTGCATCTTTGTATCATTGTCAGACAATGATGAGATCAAAAGTATCCTGTGTAAATATAATTCAGTTACAAGCATATATTAAATATCTACAAGATTAATATTAGTAAAATAGAATACCTGATATGAAAGTGCTTAATATTCCATGGATGCCTCCTTTGGTTAGATTTAGAGGAGTGCAAGATTCTCCTGGCCAAATGCTTCTAGCCAACTGTAAAATTCTTTGGTCACTAGGGCAGGACCCTGAAGCCTCTATTAATGAGCAGCTGCTGCCAGGCCATTACTTGAGCTATCTGGAAATATTTTGTTGGCCTTATCTTGACTCTTCCTGGCTGCAACTGTCTGGTTTCCATATCCTGTCTTATCCTGTTTGTCCACATTTAGATAACAGACATCCTTGGGAACTGAGAAACACGACCTTCATTCGGGGTCTCAGCTTCTTGACTCTCCTGACTCATCTTCAGCCATGTCATGATTATCATGGTAGCCATCACAAGAATCTTGGTTGTTTTGATTTGCATGCTCAGTCCTTTTATAGACTTAGGGTTTTCTTTTTAAAAATTCTAGTTAGTTTGGCAGTTGGTACATTAAAAAAACTAGAGGTCTGGTAGCATGGGAAATTTTTTTAAAAAGTTGAGCTTAAGTTTTAGAAGTGGATTTCTCCATGTTGTTGTTTAAATATATGATACCCTCTTCCCCCACGCTCATGTGTTGAAATTCTTGGTCTCCTGTGGAGGTGATATTTTGGCAGGGTATGGAAATGTACTCTTTTTGGGCAACATTTTAATTAAAATATTTGAGACTTTCTTCCAATGTATTTTGAATATATTTGCCCCACTCCCCCAACTCCTCCAATTACCACTCTCTCTACCCTCTCCTGTCATACAACTTTAAAATTATTTTTTCTTCTTTGTCCATTGAGTTCAGTTTTCATTGCCAAGCTAATCTTAGGAATTGGTTCTCTTTTGGTGTGTAGTCAACTAACTGGGGGTCACATCATGAAAGAAAACTGATTTCCCTTATCTCAGCAACTGTAAATGCCATTATCTCCTCAGCTAGTGGTAGTGTTTTTGTCTGGAAAACAGTTTCCTTGATGTTTTCTATTCCCTTTGGGTGTGGAAACTTTGGAAGGCAGAGCCTCACTGGAGGAAGTGGGTCATTGGGGTGGTGGTGGGTGGGGTGGGTAGTGGTGGGTGGTGATGGGTGGGGTGGGTGGTGGTGGGTAGTGGTGATGGGGTGGATGGTGTGAGTGAGTTTATGGCCTGGTTCCTCTTCTTGCTTTCTCTGTCTCTTTCTGCTTTAAATATGAGCACATAGTGTCAGGCTCCTACTTCTACAGTTGCAAGGCATTCCCACCAAGTGGCCTTCCACACCATGAAGGAGAGTATTTTTGTAAACCAGAATCTCAGATTAAAACCTCTTCTGGTAAGTTACTTCTCATCAAATGTTTGCTCACAGCAGTAGGCAAAGTAACATATGCATGTGTCCATTAACATTGACTAATTCTGAGCTCTGGGTAATTTATAGCACTTTTGAATGCATTTAATTTTGGGAGGTGTTTTGATGAGAATCTTACACAGAGAAAACAATGGAAAACAAAATATATGCAAATATGAGTTTGAACATAAAGTGCTGCTGGGAGCTGAATGTTTACCATTAAAGAGCAGAATAAATAAAGAAAAAATAAGATAAAAAATATGAGCTGACCACAGAGACTTGGGAGTCATAGGTGAACAAAGTGAGGGTCCACTTGCAAGCCAGAGGCACGGAGTATCCCTTCTCCTTTTGCCCCATGGCTCTCATACACCATGGAACACGTGAAGAATGACTTCCCATACAGTGATGGGACCTTATTCAGTGCTAGTAGGGAGGCTAGTAATGTTGATATAAGAGAAGCAAAACCTTCCTCCTTTTATTCAGTTTTTAGGAACTAGTCTATGAGTTTTGCCTTCAGAGACATCTTGTTGATTTCCATTAATTATAACCCACGAGTATCTCATACTCTGAGAGAGTTCAGTTTGGTAGAGACAGCAAGTCAACCAAGGCTATATGTGACTGTAGTTTTGAGGGAGTACCATTGATGTGTGGATGTTTCTAGACTTGCCTCTGAGTTAGAATCCTGGGGCAAACTTCATCCTCTTGTTTTTACCTTGTGACACTCTCTTCAGGAAGCTTCTTTTCTAGAAGAAGGGAAACTGTCCCAAAGGGCCAATCCACAAGTAGAGTATTTAGTGACAGAGGTAAGAAGAGTGTTTCACATTTGGGGCACCTCAACCTCCACAATGGTGTTGTAGGGATGTGGGGGCTGCTTGTTGGTTCCTGGCCACCCAGAACCGAAATAATTACACAGAAACTGTATTAATTAAATCACTGCTTGGCCCATTAGCTCTAGCTTCTTATTGGCTAACTCTTACATCTTAATTTAACCCACTTCTAGTAATTTGTGTGGCTGTGGCTTACCGGCAAGATTTCAACTGGCGTCTGTCTCTGGCAGGGCTATATGGCTTCTCTCTGACTCCGCCTCCTTTCTCCCAGCATTCAGTTTAGTTCCCCCCCCCACCTAGCTCTATTCCCCTATAGCTTGCTATAGGCCCAAAGCAGTTCCTTTATTTACCAATGGTAATCATAGCTTACAGAGGGAAATCCCACATCACCTTCCCTTTTCTGTTAAATAAAAAGGAAGGTTTTAACTTTAACATAGTAAAATTACATCCTATAGAATGTCTTTCAGACTGTTTCATGAAGCAGAAAGCCTGAAGGATGGTCTCACCTTTGGCAAGTTCAGCAGTCATTTCTCTGTGGGTGACTGTCCAGGCAGTGAGTTGATAAAAGATAAAATAGATATAACTGTAATTCTTGCTTGATAACTGTTTTATGTCAGAGATAACTGTTTTATGTCTCTCTCCTTACTACACAGTGGGACCAGTAGCATACCTATAACCAGGTTCCATTTAAATCAATCCTGACAATCTCAATTTAATTATGGGACCATCTTTTCATCTTATAAATTTCTAAATGTTCAATGAGATCATATATAAGTACCATCAGAAACCTGTAAATTGTCTTTCCAAGCTATTGATATTGGGTTTTTTTTTAATTGATGCTTATGTTCTATAGAAGCTTTCTAGTTTTTTATTCTTCGATGATCTTGAACTAATGATGACCTGATTGCCTAACAGAAACAGGGTGTCTTCATTTTCTTGATCTTTTGTAGATGATATCTGTGTATTTTTCCTACATAACTAGAGCACATAGTTGAGTTAGAGAGCAGGACCATTGTTACAGTACATACCCGCATTAGAGGATAGGACCATTTTAGACTACATAATTGAGTTGGAAGGCATGGCAATGGACAATTCACTGGATACTGTTGACTGAGGAAGAAGGAAGCAAGAAGACAATCTTACCCTAATGGTACTTGGTAAATCAGTAAATGCTGTGGAATCAAGGCTATTAAAAACGTTACCCTTGAGAGAGATTTAGTGGTTCTAGCAGGGGAATAAAGGAACTGCTTTGGGCCTATGCTCTTGACCAAAGACCAGTCCTCCTCTATTTGGGGGAAGGTCATCCTCTTTGATTGAGCTTTGGGAAGGATGCACATGAAGTGGTCAGGGAGGAAGAGGACACCTACCTAGCCAGCCAGATAAGCCGAATAAACCCTGGAGATCAATGGGGCAATTGATGCTGCAGTCAGATTACCTTCCAAACAACACACACAAAAGAAGAAAATGTCCTCATGAAACCCATCACTATGTGCAATTAAGGTTTGCTTTTAAAAGGAAAAAATATTGCCCTATAAGCTATTCCAAACATTGATTCTGGATTTATGTCTCAGTTCGAAGAAGGCAGAGATTTAATGTGGTGTTTATGCTCACTCTAACTGTTCGCCCTTACTCTCCTCAACACACAGAGTTTTGAACTGAAAGCAGGACTTGTTTGAATCTGGGGTTCTGTTCCAGAGATATCTACCACATTCCCACAGGGCAGATGCAAATTCCTCAGCGGTTTGGCCACATGGATTCTTTTTAAGACTGAGAACCTAAGACTGAGTTGCTCCAGACTTTGCAGAAGCGTTTGGACTTGGACTTGTCTTCATGGAGCAAGTCTAGTTCCTGCGAATGTGTTGCTTTTCCACGGCTGACATGATTTACGAAGTCAAAACAGAGGATGTTGCTGCTCTATAACAAATTGAAGTTATACTTTTTTTTGCCCCTTAATATTCTATTCAAGATTAAGATATATTGATTTTCCCTAGGGCAAAGTGGGTAAATTTCTCTAAGGCAAGTTGGTGTATGCATGCTGGGGAGTTGAAGGAGGAGAACTGACTTAGGTGTCTTCGAGAAGAATGAATGTGAACTACGAGCCTTCCTTTTATGTTTTTCCTTGCAGATACCTTGACTATGAATAATAGTTTCAATAAGAAAGACAGGATGTGTTCTGACAGGAAGGCTGGGAGCTGTGACAGGCAGAAGAAAAATGAAGCCAAACAACGTGGAGATGTGTCATCACTGCTAGCTTGGCCTTGATCTACATCCAGTCATCTACGCCTTTTCATACCAGGCACTCACTCAACAAACAGCATATCTGCCCTGAGTTTGAAGTAATGGATGAACTTTCAAGCGCAATGCACGGAAATGAGTCTCACTACTTTCTTCTCACAACAGGTGTCCATCAGCCCCTGCGTCCATGCAACAGACCTATATTGAGAGCTCCCACTGTGTGTTAGGCCCATTGCTAGGTACTAGAAGTTATCAATCACATGGTTCCTAGAAATTATATAATAGTGAAATGAACAGTTTGATTTTTATCTTTAAGATTCATTTTATGTTGCTGGAGAGATAGCTTAGTGGTTATGAGTACTTGCTGTTCCTCCAGAAGACAGAAGTTCAGTCCTTAGCACCCATGTTGGGAGGCTCATGACATCCTGTAACTCCAGCTCCAGGGGGTCATTGCCCTATTCTGGTCTATATGGACACCTGTACACTTGAGGCAGACACACATACATTGAAGAATAAAAACCTTAAATATTATACCTCAAGGTAAAGCCTTCTAACCAGAAATCCTTGAGTGGATGGGAAAGGCAGTGAATCAGTCAAGAAGTTCTGAGTATCCATATGTTAGCAGTCTTATTAAAAACACTTCCACATTCAATGTTTGAAATCTGAAATATTTTGTGCATGTGTGTGGTGCATGTGTTTGTGTGCATGTATGTGCATGTGCCTCTATATGTGTGTGTATGAGAGAGAAAAGGACTAGGGACAGAGAGAGGTAGACAGAGAGGTTAATGTCAGTGTCTTCCTAGATTGCTTATTTTTTGAGACATGGGTCTTACTCTTAATGGATCTGGAGTTCACCAATTTGGGTAGGCTGGCTGGATACATACAGAGATCCACCCATCTCTGTAGCTTCCCTCGGATCTGACATTATAGGTATGTGCAGGTTTCTGTGCCTGACTTTTAGTGGGCGTTGGGGATGCAAACTCAAGCCTTCTTGCTTGTGTGGTTGGTTTTTAACCAATGGAGCCATCTTCACAGTCCCTGAAATATTATTCCCAGACAGTTATGAATCAGATGAAACATTGAGTCTGGAGATGCTCCATTTGTTAATGGTTTTCTGTGAGTTTTCCTTTCCATTTAACCAGCAGTAACTGCAGCAGTGAAGCCCTTCTGTTTCTCAGGATGGATATTCTGCCTGTCATTGTTTTACAATTCAATGCTATAGAAATAGTGTTAAAGTCATGGTCATTAATGTGGGAGATGAGGTAGTCAAAAGGGACAGTGTTTCAAAGAAAAAGTCATTAGTCAAGACAGAAAATTACCAGCTAAACCATAAAGTATTTGGTAAGATTGTGGCAGACAAAACCCAAGCAAAACCAGTGGGTATTTGAAAGGAATTCTGGACCATCATCTATCTAATGGCTACAGTGAAGGAAATATAGGTGATAAGGGCCTGCTATGGAAAAGAATTATGATAAACAAGAAAGTAAGACAGAAGGTAACTTGTGCTTGCTTATTATTATCTAGTAGATTATTTTGTTTTTGTTTTGTTTTGAGGACAGGGACAATGTTAGTGGTAAAGAAAGACTATGGTATAATTGATGTTCATAGCAGGTTTTCTAGGGGCTGATGCTTAGTAGGAATCTTGCTTAGTATACATGCATGAGGCTCTGGGTTTCATCAAAAGTTCCAAAAGAACTGGGTGTGGTGGAGCACACTGGTACTCCCAGAACCAAGGAGACAGGGAGAGGAAGATCAGGAGCTCAAGTCCATCTTCAGCGTGAGAAAGCTGGAGGCCAACTAAGGATAAATGAGACCTTAAAAGGAGGAGGAAGAAGAGGAGGAGACAGCCAGAGGAACGTGCAGTGAAACAACATCTTGCTAAGACACAGCCATTGCACTCTTGAACAGCTTTTGATTACCTGCATAAGGCACAAGGCCCCATGCTTCCATGAGAGATGAGTGTCAGGTGATGGGTGCTGGTAGTACGGATGTTATTTAACTACTTACTAATTGCAGTTAGTGATGTAGCTGCATTTAAACTGGCCTTGCTTCAGTAATAACCTCGCAGCCATGTTCATGAAAATGGCCCCAATTAAACTGAGTGGGTTACTCACAGAAAGAAGCCTTGAGAGCAGTGACATTTGCTAGGAAGAAATATATTAGAGGGAAGGGGAGAGAAAGGGTAATGGGGAGGGAGAGTGGCCAAAATTCATTATATGCACATATGAAACCATCAGAAAGGAGAGGGAGGGAGAGAGAGAACTTAGTGTTTACTGTACAAGTAGGTGTTGTATGGAAAGGGCAAGCCAGCCATCCAGTGAAGATGAGGCTAAGACATACATGAGAGGAGAATGGAGATATTATTTTTGATGAAATCCCAGGAAGCAGAGTGCAGGAGTGCCCAGATTTCACCTGTGTGCCCGGGACAGGAAGATGGAATTACTGGTTGTAGCTAGAGAGGGTGGGTTTATGTCTTACATTACTCAGGAAGTTGTAGCATCAATACAGAGATTTATTCCTTAGTGTTTGATTTATGTGATCATTTGGTGTTTCATGAGTGAACTTCCTGGTAGCAGGATTGCCCCCTATTTTAAATGTTGCCCAGTGTGTGGGGAGTGGAAATTTCCCACTTGCTACATTTCATCATGCTGACTATTTTGAAGGATCGGGACTGCTAATCTGGTGGTTTAAATTTTGTTCTCAATTCATGACTCTTTTTCCACTCTGAAAATGACAGCTCAATTGTGGCTCCCCAAGGATTGTGTTCACTGATGGTTGAACTGCTGCAACCTTGTGTGTGGGCATCATTGGGAGAAACTGATGTAACCTTTTTCTTTACTTCAGTATTCAAATGCCACATGGCCAGAACAAGAACATCTCAGTGTATGGGACAGTTTGAATGTCTTCCTGGGTTCATGTGATGGCAGCTTGGTCCTCAGTGTGGTGATATTGAGAGGTATGGAAGTGCTATGTGATGAAGCTTAATTCAAGGTTATTAGGACTCTGTGGATGTTGCTTTCGGAAGGTTTAACACTGACCTACAGAGACTCTAGCACCCCTCAAGAGAGGGGGCTATAATAATTAAAACTGGTTCCTTCTCACTCAGGATCTGGTCTCATCATGTGAGCTATTTCTCTCACCTGTTCGCCTACTGTGATGCAATCTTCCACGTGATTCAGCCAACAAACTCCTTGCCAGGGCTGAGCCTATGGCAACATCATGGTTTTAAATCTTCAAGATTATGAGCTGGCTATATTTTCTTTATATGTTACACAGTTGCAGGCATTTTGTCATAGCAATGGAAGATAGACTACTGAAGTTTGGAATAAACTATGAAACTAAGTGGCATTAGTAGCCACTTAGCAGGTGCTCTTCAATACCTTCTTCAGGAAGTCCATAAGATAAGAGTCATGGGTTCTTTCTTCTTTTCTAATATTTTTATTTATTACTTGAACATTAACGCATGTATATGATATGCTTTGATCATACCCACTTCCTAGTCCTCTCTCCAATGTTCAATTAGTGCTGCCTAAATGGGCATGGGTGTGGAACTATCACTGGGGCATATCGATGGTGGAGCAGCTGTAGGAAAAGCTAGGCAGTGCTTATCTGGATACCATGCCAGGAAAGCAGCAATTATGGATGTAAAAATCCACGGAAGATTCAGGAAGATCAGATGAACTCGGCAGGATGATAAATTAATGTCCAGGGATGTGGGGATCGGAGAATCACTTTCCAGTAACTCTGGAGGACAGATAGATTATGCCAACAGCCCATTCTGAGCCATATAGAAACAGAAAGGCGTAGTGCAGAAGTGAAAAAAAGTAACTTTCACCAGCGAGAAATGAATCTTTATAACAAAACTAGATTGATTAATGACCTTTAGCTGCGGAAAGATGCCATTCTGATGAAGCATGAAATGAAAGAGTTTCTTTTGAGTGCTAATTTACATATTTTCAGTTCTCAGCATACTGTAGTAGATGTATGCTATGTGGTTAATGATTTTTTTTGTCTTATTAATGAAGTAAAATGTGTCAGCTTGACACACCTGGATAAAAGCAGTTACTTTGGTGATTCCTATGGAAGCTATGACCAATGAGATCAAGCTTTACTGGGATGAGGGGCATTTTGGGGGTTTGACCCAAAGAGATATCTTGACAACTTTGCAGGGATTTTGTTCTCCAGCCCAGCATGGCTGACAAGGAAGTTGAAGCAGGGGAGAAAGAGCTTCTAGAAGGTAAATAATGTATTTGCTTGCTACTACTCCAACACAGTGCTAACTTACTGGGAAACATTTTTGATAGACAGAGGAAAAAAATAAATCCTCAAAGTGGTTCATGTTCTAATCTCTGGAATGTCTCAACAAGTCAAAGGGGTTTTGAAATGTGATTAAGGTTAATGGAATTATAGGAGTCCAAGCTAATGAGTCTATATAAGAGGGGCATCAATGAAAACAGGAGATGGGAGCTGGTCAGGTAAGGCAGGGACCCCAAGCAGCAGTTCTAGCAATGACCTTCTTGGAGACCAGGAATGCAGAAGAGAGCTATGGTTTCTGGTTCCTTGTTATTGTTCCACTTAAATGAACAGCTCTGCCTGGAGTCCGTGTGCAAAGATGCGGGTGAAACTGAGAGGACACTGCATGGTTGGGGTAAATGGACTTAGCAGCCTATCCCCCTTGACATGCCTAACCCCAGGTTTTCCCATAAGTCATATATAAATCCTCCAGGCCAATGTTACCATGAAGTCCCCCAAAACCAACAAGAAGACTGAGTCCCATCTGTAAAGGCAAAGAGTTTTTAATCTTATTCAAGTTTGGACTTTTCATGTGTCTAACACATTAGCATGGTCAGAGAGCCTCGATCTCATTCGGGGTGGGGTTTTTATAATAATAGATTTGGGGTGAGGGATTTCTAAGGTTCAGGACCCCTGATTGACTGACATTTGTCTAAGGTAAAAAGGATGAGTGTGTGCTGGCAGGTGATCCTATCTACAATAGTTGGAACATTAGGTATTTCCTTTGGAATATTAGATACTTTTCCCTTGGATGGTCCGTTCCTGGGTGGTGCCTGTGTGGTCTCTGTTGAGCTTGCCATAGCTGGGCCCTACAGTTAACAGCTTCATAGGTAATCCATCTCCTCCAGCTGCATAGGAGCTCTGCTTCCTTTCTCCTAAGTTCCCTATAATAAAATATTTCTTTCTAAAAATCACTTTTTTGTGGTCCATGAATCTATTCTTTGAATTCAGGGAATAAGAACCTGACTCAGTGAAAGTTCTGTTGTGGCTATGAACATCTGGTATCCTAACTCCTATAGTGCAGCACACCCTCAGGAAGAGGAAAGACATCCTTCCAACTCAAAGGCACTCCACTTTTTCTGTATTAACATGACGATAGAAAGGAAGCCAGAGAGAAGCAGAGCAAGAAGTACTTGACCCACTGTCAATGGATTTGAAGTTGAGCTCATGTGCAGAGGAAGGGTGCAGGGATGATGAGCAACTACTGGATGCCCAAAGAAACAGGAAACAATCCTCCAAGGCTCTAGAAAGGAACTCCAGAAACAGATGCGGCACCGCTTACATGCTGATTTTGAACTTCTGACATCCCAAACTATAAGATAAAATAAATTTATGTTGTATTAAGATTTTATGATGGTTTTTTTTTTGTCATGGTAGTAGAAGTAAACTTATCCTGCATCCCACCGCACCACTATCTCCTAGCTTGTTTATTGTTGCTTGGCCATAAGAATTAAATTAAAATAAGGGTAAACAATGACCATCTAATAAAAAATCCCACCAGGCATGAGAAACCTTCTTTTGAGTTGTTGGCCAGATTGTCCAAGAGACTCCCAAAGCATTATAAGCTATTGTTATAGCCCTCAGTTGCCCTATTGCTGAAGATACCAGAGCCTGGAGAACTGACCCAAAAGCCTCCTCCCTAAGTTCTAGCTTTCATGGAACCAAAATGTGGCATGCAAGCTCCAAAGGAAGGAAGGAAGAAACCAATTGGCCTATACACAAACCGTAGCTATGATGCCTGCTTATGAAGCACAGCAATGACCAAGATGGCATGAAAACCCCAACAGTGCAATAGTGGCACACCTACTTTGGTGGTAACCAACAGCTCTCTATTTGAACTTACAACTCACCCAATAAGAGGGAAATTGTGACTAGTACTGTAAACCTAGTCATGGAACTTGGTGAAATGATGTAATTAGAATCTCAAAATTAAAGGAAATAACTCAGGAATAAAAATAAACTGAGGTTAGAATATTAGGTTATCTTCCAAAAGAAAATCTTGAACATAGAACAGGCTTCTAAATGTTGAATCAAATAAACAAACTAATCAATAAATGCCAATAAATTAATTATCTTTTCACTCACAAATGTTTTTTGAGATGTATTTCCATCTAAACATTTTTATTAGCTTCTGTGGAATACTGGAGTAAAAAGTTTGAAACAGGAATGGGGTACGCAGGGTGGAGGGGAGGAGATGGTAAAGGGAGGTCTAATCAAAACTAAGGATATATGAGAAAAACAGTATGGAAATCCAGCATACTGCAAACGGATTAAAATATAATAAAGAATTGTTTGGACACAAGTAGTCTTCATGAGTTGATAATGTTACTCTTAGAAGCCAATCTCAGTGCCAGGTGTGCTATACTTCCCTATGTGTTATTGGTCAGGGAGTTCTCAGAGGCCCCCAAAACAACATAGCCTATTACCATTGCTCTTGGTTGCCCACCAGAACTAGATGGTAATACCCTGTTGCTGAAGACACCTTAAGCTGGTGGCAGGGTTTTGAGAAATCAAATTGGAACTGAACTGGAGCGCCCTCCTTACTAGATAGCTATCATAGTGCCATGCAGGCTTCTGGAGAAGAAAAAAAAAGACATCAATGATCTTTTCCATCTGTGAACTCTGGAAGATATAACAATGGCTTGCTAGGTAAGATGTGCCCAATGGTGTAATAGTGGTATGCCTTTATAGGGATAATATGTTATTTCTTTATTGGATTTGAAGTTCAATGCTGAGTGCCAAAGGACGGAATTCATACTTGGTATTGTAAATCTGATCAGAAGCCCAAGGTTCAAAAGGTCAAAAACTATAATGGGAAATCTGCTACTCTTGTTGGACTAAGTGGACATGGTGTATGTGCTATTTCATCTTTCTTTCTTTCTTTTTTTTTTTGATCAACTTGACACAACTAGAGTCATTTGGGAAGAGAAAACCTCTGCTGAGGGAATATCTCCATCAAATTGGCTTTAGGCAAGTCTGTGGGATAGTTTCTTCATATGTGTATAGACACACATTATTAAAGTATAATTACATCATTACACCCTTCCCTGTCTTTCCTACAATCCTTTCAATGTACCCTCTCACTACCTTTCAAATTCATGATCTATTCCCTTAGCTACATCATTGTTTCTAGGTGGTGACCTGGATATACTCAGAATGTGCAGATAATATGTATATTTTTTCTGCTGAGATAGTTCAGAATAAACTAAAAAATGATGAATAGGAATGATGTATAAATAATATTTATATGATAATTTTTATTACTACTCATTACTCTTTTGATTTGAATCTTAAGGGTGTAGGCAGACTGTCTTCAATCAAGTCTTAAGAAGCTATTTACTTTCTAATTATTAGAGATACCTCTGCTCAGGCAAGTGCCTGGACAAAGAATAACTGCATTAATTACCTAAAAGTTTTTTCCCTTTATTTTTTATTGTTAGCTAATTTAGGCAAAGAGAGAAACATCTACTAATAATAAATATTTTGTGAGCTTGAAAACTATAATTTTCTATAAACATCTAATCACATGTTTTGTTTGATAGAATGGTTTTGAAACTACTTCTTGAGTTTTATGTGATGTCCTTTTGTAAACTTTGGCTATGTTTTGGAAGAATCATACAACAGTTATTGGATCAGAACTTGGAGAAATGGGAGAAAGAACAACAGAAAATGTGTTGAGTCCATTCAGGAAGGTGATTGGCGGCCAGGTAATGAGATGTACAGATGCTCATTGTTCTTTCTTTTCTCACACATGATGGCCACATTGCTGTCCCACACCTGCCCGCATGTGTCTGCAGAGCACATGACTGATGTTGCAGACAGGAGGTATAGAGAGAGTGCAGTGTGAGAACAAAGACACCAGGAACAGATGAGTAATAGATCACAGGAAGAGCCAGTGGCATGCCTGAACAGAGAGTAGAAGATATAGTGAAGGCAGTAATCACAGCCCGAGACACTGTGAACAAGATGTGGGATGTCCCTGTATTCTACCTCACTTGTGAAGATGTCATTGCCCAAACACTGAAGTCTCAAGTGGATAAACAGAAATTCCATATGGAATGGGAAAAATCAGAATTCTCACCTCCTTTCTACTATGTTAATTGCAATTTCCATGCTGAAGCCACATGGCAACTTTGGCAAATCTATCTACCATCTATCACTGTCGGGAGAGTGAGAGACATAAGCTGTATAGGGCCCACAAAATTTGGCTATCTAGAAAAAAATAAGGAGCCTGCAAAGAATACCTATCAGGGGAAAATATACTGGGATTGGAGAAAAAACCAGAAAAAGAAAGGTCTCATGAGAGCCTACAGAGGATAATTTCAAGGTGCAAACTGTAGATGAGTAGGGAAATAGAATGAGGTATTCTATGGTAACAAATATCTAATATGTTGTTGGATATGGAGACACAGAGTTGCCCTACTAGCATTATGTGATAAGAAACCACATCAGAATGGATTTATGATTTACTCACTAAAGGTTCTTGACATTTATACATCTTTCTTTCCTGTGTGTGCAGGGGAGGGGTGTTTGTGTTCATGCACTCCTGTTGAGTTTGCATTCTAAGTGAAGGAAATGTCATACTTGGAAATGAAATTAGGTTTTTTTTGTTCAAGAATTCCTTACTAGATTACACTGTATTTATATAGTTTGCATCCTTCCATTTCCTTCTTACACTTCTTCCTGTGTTCTCCCTACCCCTTTCAAATTCATTACTCCTTTTTCTCTAATAATTGTATAGACACATACATGACCACAAATACAGCCTATTGATTCCAACTAGCATTGCTTCTACATGCATATGTTTAGGGCTGACCTTTTAGGAGTGAAGGCTCATCCTTAAAGAAAACTGATTCTGTCTCTATCAGCAGTCATTGACTGCCTGTAGCTTTTCATTCAGGGGTAGGGCCTTGTGAAATTTTTCTTCATCCATGTTGGCATGTTGACTAGAGCGGTATTTGCAAGACTTTTGCACATATTTCTTTAACAGCTTAACATGAACATTGGGGGATTGATGAGTAAAAATGTAGACACGATCCCTGTTTTCATGGTGGCCAGTGGGTGAAGGAAAACAAACAAGACACAAACAGCAATGGCAAAGTGGAGGAATAGCCTTGACATTCTGGAAGAACAAACATTGCTATTTTATTTGGGGCATAGTGAAAAGAATGGGACACTCATGGGAAAACAAGCAATGGCCAGGGGTCACTCATGTAGGGACTTACATGTAGGTGGAGGCTGCTGGTTCATTCCAGGCTGCCCATACCCAAAATAATCACACAATCACACAGAAACTGTTTTAATTAAAACACTGCTTGGCCAATAGTTTAAGCATATTTCTAGCTAGCTCTTACATCTTAAATTAAACCATCTCTATTAATCTGTGCATCACCACAAGGTTGTAGCCTACTGGTGGGCTCCCACAGGCATCTTTCTCCTTCAGTGGCTACATGGAGTCTCTCTGACTCTGCCTACTTTCTCCCAGCATTCATTTCAGTTTTTCCACCTAACTCTTTTCTGCCCTGCCATAGGCCTGAGCAGATTCTTTATTGATTAATCAATAAAAGCAATACATATATAGAAGGACTTCCCACATTACTTATGGACTATATGGGAGGCTGTATTAGTTACTTTTGCCATTGCTGTCACAAATCTGTCAGGGGGCTAGGGAAAAGGCTTAGTGGGAAAAGCACTGGGTGTGTAAGCATGAAGACTTGGGTTCAGAGTCCCTGAACCCATGTAAAACTGGGGATGTATATGTCTGTAATCAGCACAATGGAAGACTAAGTCAGGATAGTTCTTGGAAGCTTGTAGGCCAGCTAGTCTGGGTAGATGGCATCAGACAACAGGAGATCCTACCATCCTGTCTTAAACAAGATAGAAGGTGAGGACCAACATCAGAGGTTATCCTCTAACATCCACACAAGCATGGTCACATACACATGCCCATTGATACACATAAACATATCTTCTGTCTGTCTGTCCATCTTTCTTATATACACATACAAAATCAAAGACAAACAAAATTTTGTAAAACAACTTAAGGAAGGAAAGGTTTCTTTTCTTTCTTTTTTTTTTGTCTCACAGTTTGAGGAGTACAGTCTCTCATAGAGCAGAGAGTGATGGTGGGAACCTGAGGCAGCTGAACAAATCATGTCAATAGCCAGGAAGCTGAGAGATAAATGGCGATGCTCATCTGGTTTTCTCTTTCTTCCCTTTTTCTTCAGTCTCAACCCCCAGCCTGTACAGTGCTGCCTAACATGCTCAGGACAAGCCATATTCTTGGTTAATGCTCTCTGCCCCACCCCATACTCAAAGGGCCATCTCACTAATCCCCTGGATGTTTCTTAATCCACTCATGTTGACAGTGGAAATTAATCATCGTGGCAGAAAATTAAATTTTATCCCAATATGCAATGAGAAGTCTTCACAATGTTTCCACACAGATGATGATGTTATTTGATTTTTGTTTTGAAGAGAAAAACGAGAGGTAAGGAAGTAGAGGCTGTCACCACTCTGAAGTGGTGGGACCTGGGAGAATGGAGCTGATAAATGAGGCTAACTAAAGTCTTGTGCAATAGCCAGCTTTATTCAGAGCATCAGACAATTGTACTCTAAGAACTCGGAAGAGTCACATGAGTAAAGTGTACAATCACAAAGGCAAGTCACACCTTGTGAGAAGCCACACATGGCACATGGTAAAAACATGTTCTTCATAGAGGCATAGAAACAAATAACAGTAGCTAGCTGTAATGAATAATTTGAAGTAAACTAACTCCTATCTGCTACATCTAGGGGGGGCACAATAGCGTATTCCAAAAACAATTCCATGTTTTTGAGGAAACTGAGGTTGCAAGACTTTCTTGTCTTGTTTCCTTGGAGTTTTTTCATAAACACTTGGAATTTCCTCACATGATGGCATTGTTGGACTGTGTTCTGACAGTAGCCCACAAATGTAGTTAACTTCTTTAATATTTTATATTGAATGGTATAGAAAATATCATTTTTTAGTTTTTTCTCTGAGGGAAATAATACTTTTTCTATGCGATTAATTGAATATGTGTCATAACCAATGATATAGGAGCTATTATGAGTCAATGTTCTTATATATGAATAAAGTAAGCATACAGAGAGGCTCTAGACTATAAATGGAATCTGTTTTGGATCTGTCTGTCCATCCATCCATCCACCTACCTATCATCTATCCAGTCTTAATAGGATGGAAGTAGAACTTAATTTTATTAAAAGAGAAGATGGAGAACTTAGGTATACATGAGGATAGTTTGCTGCCTTGGTAGAAGTTGTTTTCTCTGATGGTGTCAGTTTTATCAATATTCATCAACGGAGGGAGAAAGAACAGAGAGCTGTGTGGTGAAAGTGAGAAACAGGAAGGCCAGTGAGGTGTTATAGTGGGCAAAGGCTCCTGCTGCTAAGTCTGACATCATTAGTTCAATAGTATGATCTACATCTCAGCTCTAGTTCAAAACCCTGAGAACCAGGAGCCCCAGTGCCCCAGCTTTGGAGTGGAGAGCACATGTGCCTTTCTTTTACTTGGGTTGGATAATATCCACTCACACCGATGAGGACCACCCTCTTTGCACAGTCCACCAGTTCAATGTCACCTTCACAGGCACACCCAGAAATGTTTTGCCAACTGTTTAAGTATCCCTTACCTCATTCAGGTTAATACATGAATTAGCCATTACAGTATGGAAATTCAAGTTATCCAGCATTGTTGACTAAAGTAGCTATTCTCTGCTAAAGTACAGTGCTCTTTTTTTCATATGTGGTTAATTTTATATGACTGGGCCTTTTTCTGGACCCTGTTCTCGTTTTTGGTTGGTTGAAAAGCTTTGTTTTTTATAGCAAGCTTTCAATTTCAACAATGAAGGCTCAAAGAACCCACTTTGGTTTAGTTTCATGGAGTTTTATCGAGCCTGGTACAGGCATCTACTTATGGAATAGAGGGTCGTCCATATTCCTCTTAATAGGACCTTAAAGAGTGTGAAGTGGCTAGAAAAGGGAAGCTCTGCCAAGATTTTCTTACAGGAAAGACATCATTTCTTGGCTTCTGGGCTTGCTGAAACAAATGGCCCTTAGCGACCAACTGTTTTAGAGATTGCTGAAGAGAACAATCTCTCAAAAGTCATATCTCCTTCTGCTATGGCAAATATGAAGTGACCCCTAACTTGCTGAGATCTTGGAATTATTGGGTGAAGAACATAGGAGGAAAGGGTATTGCAAAGATGAATAGGGTGTCTCCTGCATCTCAGTTTTGTGATGGTTTCCTCTAGATGAAACCCTCTATTCTTCAGGGAAGCTTTTCAAGGTGGGAAAGAAATGGTGTAGGAGGGTCTTCTGTATTTGTGTTGCTTTCATTGGTGAATAAAGAAAACTGCTTTGGCCTTTTGATAGGGCAGAAATCAGGTAGGTGGAGTAGACAGGACGGAATGCTGTGTGGGAGACGTCATGGTTCTCCTGCCTGAGACTGATGCTGGTTAGAAGCTTTCCCGGTAAGCCATGACCTCATGGTGAACACAGATTAATAGAAATGGGTTAGATCAAGAGTGAGAGTTGGCCAAGAAGAGGCTAGATATAATGGGCCAGGCAAGAATTTAATTAATACAATTTCCATGTGGTTATTTTGGGTGTAGGATAGCCGGGACCAAAAGCAGGCCCTCTTTCCAGAGGTGGGACACAGCCAAGGGTGGCTGGGATGACAAGCAGCCCACTCGCCTCATTACAAGAAAGAAACTGCTCAAAAAAATAGCATCATGAAGTCTTTGAAACTGACCAGATTCACTAGGCCCCTCCTCCCATAAGAGTAAGCAGTAAAGACTGCTGGGAGTCACTTTCAGGTGTGCCAAACTGGGAAGAAGATGCTCAGACAAGCACCTAGAAGTAGAGACCAGTTGAGCCACCTGGATAGGACTTGGGACAACTGAGCTACCTGAAAAGGACACTGTCCACCCTGTTGAGCTGTCTGGAGAACTTCTGAGAGTGACCCCTCATCCATATTCCTTAAGCAATCCACCCCCCCCCAAAAAAACCTCATTGGTTCTTCAAGCTGAATTTGGTGATATTCACACTTTGGTCTTTGTCACCAGCTCTTTATCTGGAGTGAGTAGACATGTTCCTTTTGTCTCTCCATGAGAAGTCTGCCACACAACAGTCTCCATGACAATGTTATTTTGTTAAGACTGCGGTTCCTAACTCCCAAATCCTTGAGGTGCTACGACAGGAGGCTACTATAAAAGGTTGAAGAAGCTGTAAGTATGGCCAAGCCTGCTTTCACTTCTTGCTCCTTATCCCCTTTCGGGGATAATATCATATGCAGGCAAATCATTTGAAATGTTATATTCTAAAGGATGGCATTTATATCTCTGTAAGATATGGCCTCTGAATTGGCTTGCTTTTTATACTGTGTGATTGACTTATAGATTCATCTGCAACTCCTGCATCTCTTTGTGTGGTTCCCCTGGCAATGAGGCAATATTATGTAAGATGTGGGTCAGTGGGTCAATGGTTTCTATGTCTCAGATCTGCAAACAGAAGAGGCAAGCTCATATATGGAATATTTGCATACAATTCATGAGATAAATTAGAAAAGGATCTAATGCAATCAGTACTTAGTAACTGGCAGACTGGCCTTTATTTTTGAGAAATAAGCCACTATAATACTTAGTGGTTTAAAAATAAAATAAAAAAATTAGAGTCCTTGATTCTTTATTTATGGATCCGGATGGATTTAGGGAGTTGGTCATCATTCCACATGGCATCATCTGGGGGCCTGGGGATAGAGATGCACTTCTGAGGTAAGGACTTTTCACATGTCCATGTCAGAGTGTGTTCAATTCGTTCCTCTGCTCAGACAGTGAATCTCTATATGGCTTGGTCATCCCACAGCACGATTGCTCCAAGATAGTCTGGCCTCCAGTTTGGTGACTGGTTTCTCTCTTGTCATACTTCCCCAAAATAGCAGCTCAAGGGTTCGGAGGGCACTTGGAGGTCTTAGGACTTAGTCTTCGAAGTCCCAAGCTGGTAAATAAAGCTCCTGGGGTCCATTCCAGATTCAAGGGGAGACAGGTTCCATTTCTTGATGGGAAACCCACATGGGCTTATAGAGGAGGAAGAAATGATGGGGTAGGCTCCCACTGACAGTTTCATTGAAAGTTTTCTGGAGGCCCAACATTGATGAATGTTGTTTATAGATCTGGCATTTGGCAAAAGGAAGGTGCTAAATCAAAGTAGGAAGATTAGTTTTTGTAAGTGGGGGTCTACATGGTTGGAAGTTTTCAGCCGCTAACCTTGATAGCATGTCTGTTTTTTATGTTGCAGGCAGAGAAAGACAAGTGACAAAAGTTGAGTGATATGGCCTGAATAGTTGGACATTTTTGTGGTATACAATCTCTGGTAGGGACCATAGGCATGGTTACATGAGACTTTAGATCCATTTCCATATTTACATTCACATGCTTCTCTCAAAAGTTTATTTAATTAGTTTCTAGTCTTCTTCTGTTCAGGAACTTGACTAGGTATACCAAACCTGGATTCCACAGCATGTAACTCTGTGGTTTTGAATCCCATTGCCAGAAATAATGACTGCATTGGAGGTACTGTTATGTGAAAGCATAGGACAGAAAGTAGGGAAAGAGCAAGATCATGCCTCCTGGGGTGGCAAACGACACACACACACACACACACACACACACACACACACACTCACAAGCGTATACCAACATTTCAAATTGCGCTTAAAGTAACCACTACAAAATGATGCTGTTTAAACCTTCATGGGACCCTAAGTAGGACCTTCAGCTCAAAAGAGAAAGCCTGTCATGTGCCCTGGTAATGTGTGGTAGCAGAATTCTAGGTATGGAATAGGCTGCCTTCGGTGCTCAGACAAGTCAAGCACATTGCGTTCCTTTTTGGTGTGAGGTACAAAGTACGGCAATTAGTCCTTAACTTCAGATGGGAAGTTCTGGATTGTTCTAGATCACGAAGTCCCTGAGTTGAAAAGAAAGGGAATTTTATTTTTTGAGACAGGGCCTTATTGTGTGTCCTAGGTTAGCCTTATAAGTCTATCCTAGGCTGCCTTTATCCTCTCAAGTTGCCTGTCTCAGTTTTTTTGAGTACTCTGCACTTACAGCTGTACACCACTATGCCAAACTCCATCTATAGACCATGGAATGATGTGACAGGCTCCTGGGCACTCACAGACTCTCTTATCTCCCCTCTGGTGATCTGAGGGATGGACAGGTGATCCAGGTGTCTATCTAGTCAATACCCACTGCTAGGCATTTCTAGGCAGATGGGAAACTTTTGGCTCATTTTTTCCATCCCTAGCATGGAATAGAACTATTTTTCAGGCCAGTTGTCCAGGTAACATTTATAGAACATTGCTTCCTATGGATAAAGAATGTGTTCCTGAGTCTGATTTGGAACCTTGTTTGCTTCACACATCAGTTTTCTAGTTTGAGTTCAGGACAAAAATTCTCAAATTTCTCTAATATTATTTTGCTCTTTGATACCTGGTAAGACAGGTTTAACCACACTATTTATGTATTTATTTTTGCTGAAAACAATTTTTTGTTGTATTATTCCACAAACACTTTGGTATTAGTTTATAAAATTCCATAGAATGAAGTTGTGTTGGAATTGCTGAACAAGAAAATGTTGAATAGAGGATATGACTGAGTAAAAGTGAAAAAAGTCATCATCATCATCATCATCATCATCATCACCACTATTTTTGAGACAGGGTCCCAAGTACCCCATACTGGCCTTGAACTCAGTATGTAGTTTAGGATAATCCAGAACTGTTGATTTTTCTGTCTCTATTACCCATGTTCTGGGATTAAATACATTCAGCTCTATTTATGGCTTAAAAGCAAACAAAACAAAAATTTAGATGAAGTTTGAGTCATAGGCACAGTGAAAATATTAATTATATTAATATTAAAAATAAATAGACATTAAGAAAACATTAACTGTAGGTTTTCCACACATGCATTCCTAGATTGCTCAGAGGGTTCTATTCTTTTGATAGTGAGTGGACTTTTGAATTTTGGTCATATTCTGATTTTTCCTGATAATAAACATTTTCTTCATTAATAACTTAGTGAAGTAACTCACTCTATTGTAGTGAGTTAGATTTTTGTACTGATACATGATGCCAACTTTGTTTTTAGGGAATGAATCCTATTTGAGCATGATACATGAAAGATCTAATGCTGGGGGTTGGGGGAAAACTCAATGGGTAAGGTGCTTGCCGTGCGAGTGTGAGGGCCCGTGTTTAAATCCACGTGTTACAGTGCTGCAGTAGTATATGTCTGTAATTCCAGAGCTCCTGTGTGAGATGAGATGCAAAGACAAGAGAATTCCTGGAAGCTTGAGGGGCCGCTAGCCTGGTGTGCACGGTGGTTTCTTTATGTTTCTTTCCTAGGAGTGTGAGCCCTTAAAAGCTGTCAAATTAAGCTCACCATAAGATGATATAGCCACTATCACATTTTACCTATTGTTTCAGATATTTGTGTAATGAAGAAGCTCAAAGAAAGTTGAGTGAGGCCTAAAATGTAGAAGGTGGTTCTTGGGTCCTTCTTTCCCAGATTAGATATGTGTGTTCTGGTTGACCAGATCTCTGTGAGGTGTGTTCCTATCTTGCATAATGAATATTTTTAATCAATGACATGTCTCTATTTTATACTTTGGCTTATGTGACATTCCTAAGGAACCATGGCTATAGTCCATTTGTAGTCTTATTTTAATAACGAAGTATTAAACAAGAACATGAATATTCTCATATTGTTTTTTTCACACATAAGAATTTGATTCCAATTAATATAATTATTCTATTTACTTGATCTCCACTTATCTCTTCCACAAGGATATCAGACTGGGTCTTGTATTTTTTTTTGTAATTCTTTGTAATTGTTTCCTGTTATTTTCTTTTTTCCTTAGTAGCATCCTCCTAGGAGGGCCTGGGTGCTACTCTAACCCTTTACAGAGGGACTTGTTCTTGAGCATTATTATTGTTCATTGGCTTCATTTTTCATTTTTATCCTTAAATTTTGGATAGATTTAAAAGCCAGGATTTCCAGTGCACCAGTTTCTTCCTGTTGTAGGGCAGGAACGGGGCCTTTTGAACTTTGCCTTCTAAGTGGTGCTTCAGTATGGCAGTTGGTACTTAGTTTGAGGAAATGTTCCTATACAGTTGTTTTCATCAAATTCTGTTTTTTCTTTCTAGATTACTATTTGGGTTCTTCACTTATGCCTCTAATTCTCTTAGTTCTTCTCCCACCATCCTTTCCTTTCCTTCCGTTCTTCCAAAGCCTTCTTCACATAATCATTTAACTCTTTTGCTGAATGGTGCATATCAACTTTAAGTATTTAATTTCACAGATCCCCTGTTGTTCTCTGTCTCTTCCATTTTATAGTATATTCAGCATAGTCTTATGTGCCTTAGATTGTACCTATTCCTGATAAATGATTGATCCACATATAATCTGTATCACCATGCTGCTAGCTTAGGTCTTTTAATTTCTTGATGACATTTTTGCTTAAATAACTGGTGATCCTTGTTCCCACTCATTTTAAAAACAAAGTGGTAAAAACAAGATTGGGATATCTTTTAATTTAAAAGGGACTTGCATCAGTCAGGATATATATATATATATATATATATATGTGTGTGTGTGTGTGTGTGTGTGTGTGTGTGTGTGTGTAAAGGGGGTTTGTTGGAATGACTTACAAGCTGCAGTCCAGCTAATTCAACATTTGCTAGCTGTGAACAGAAAGTCAAATCCAGAAGTTGCTCAGCCCACAAGGCTTGATGTCTCAACTGGTCTTCAGTATATGCTGGAAACCCAAAGAAACAGCCTCCAGTGCCAGTGAAAGAATGAATGTGCTAGCAAGGTGAGGGCAAACAGGCAAAGAGGAAAACTTTTCTTCTTCTATTGTCCTTATATAGGCTTCCAGCAGAAGGTATGGCCCAGATTAAAGGCATATCTTCCTGCCTCAAGATCTGCATTAAAGATATGTATCTTCCCACCTCAAAGGTCTGGACTCCAAGCAAAAATAATCTCTCATAGGTGTGCCCTCAATTTCTGGATTGTAGTTTGTTCGAGATGTAATCAAGTTGACAACTGAGAATAGACATCATAGGACCTATCCTCCAGTGTAGGATGCTCAGATGTGAACAGCTTCTGGGTAGGCCCTTGGCTTCAGTCTGTAGGACCTTTTCCTGAAAGTCTGTTTCTTTTTCTTTCTTTTTGTTTTTTTGTTTTTTACTTTTCCACATGATAGATTTCTTATTTTTTTAATTTTTAAAATTTATTTAAAAAACTATCTTTTTTCATTTTATATGCCAAATCCAGTTCACACTCCCCCCTTCCCACTCCCTCCACTCCCCACATCCTACCCCTTATCCACTCCTCAGAGAGGGTAAGGCTTCCCATGGGGAGTCAACAGGGTCTGTTAAACTACTTTGAGGCAGGACCAAGGCCGTCTCCACTATGTCCAGGCTAAGCAAGCTAACTCTCCAGAGAATGGGTTCTAAAAAGCCAGATCAAGCAGTAGGGATAAATCCTGGTCTCATTGCCAGTGACCCCACAGTCTGCCCCAGTCATACAACTGTCACCCATATTCAGAGGGCCTAGTTTGGTCCTATACTGGTTCTCTTGCTGTCAGGTTGGAGTTGGTAGGCTTCCATTAGTTCAGGTAAGCTGTTTAGTGGATATTCCCATCATGGTCTTGACCTCTTAGCTTGTATTCTCACTCCTCCTATTCTTCAACTAGCTATGGGAGCACAGACCAGTGCTCTGCTGTGGATCTCTGCATCTGTTTCCATCAGTTGCTGGATGGAGATTCTATGAGGACATTTAAAATAGTCATCAATCTGACTACAGGGTAAGGCCAGTTCAGGCACCCTCTCCAATATTGCTTAGGGTCTTAGCTGGGATCATCCTTGTGGATTCTTGGAACACAATGAAAGCAGTGCTAAGAGGAAAGTTCATAGCACTAAGTGCCTAAATAAAGAAAATGGAGGAATCTCACACTAGTGGCTTAACAGAATACCTGAAAGCTCTAGAACAACAAAAACAGAAAGCAGACTCACCCAGGAGGAATAGATGATAGGAAATAATCAAATTGAGGGCTGAAATCAATAAAATAGAAAGGAAGAAAACAATACAAAGAATCAATGAAGCAAAAAGCTGGTTTGTTGAGTAAATCAACAAGATAGACAAACCCTCATCTAAACTAACATCCAAATTAACAAAATCAGAAATGAAAAGGGGGACATAACAACAGACACCGAGGAAATCCAGAGAATCATTAGGTCATACTACAAAAACCTGTACTCCATAAAATTGGAAAATGTAAAAGAAGCCCAGAGAAGCCGAATAACTAGGTGAACCCAAAGAAAGCATACACAGAACCTCCTGGAAGTTGGAAGCAAAGAGGATCATCAAGCAAAAGTTGGAAGCCAGGGGCGGGGATAGAGGTGGGAGGTAGGGGAGCAGGGGAAGGGGAGAGGGGGAAGGAGAAGGGAGAAGGACTGGGGAGAGCTTGGGGGAGTGGGAGGGTGAAGATGGAAGAAAGGTGGACATTGGAGAAGGGAATAAGATATCTACATTAAGAGAATCATTTTAGGGTTGGC